>CAUVYP010000286.1:0-18046 GCA_963556195.1 Sepiola atlantica
AGGGTGTGTGTAGCGGTAGTAAAAGGGTGTGTGTAGCGGTAGTAAAAGGGTGTGTGTAGTGGTAGTAAAAGGGTGTGTGTAGTGGTAGTAAAAGGGTGTGTAGTGGTAGTAAAAGGGTGTGTGTAGCGGTAGTAAAAGGGTGTGTGTAGCGGTAGTAAAAGGGTGTGTGTAGCGGTAGTAAAAGGGTGTGTGTAGTGGTAGTAAAAGGGTGTGTGTAGCGGTAGTAAAAGGGTGTGTGTAGTGGTAGTAAAAGGGTGTGTGTAGTGGTAGTAAAAGGGTGTGTGTAGTGGTAGTAAAAGGGTGTGTGTAGTGGTAGTAAAAGGGTGGGTGTAGTGGTAGTAAAAGGGTGTGTGTAGCGGTAGTAAAAGGGTGTGTGTAGCGGTAGTAAAAGGGTGTGTGTAGTGGTAGTAAAAGGGTGTGTGTAGTGGTAGTAAAAGGGTGTGTGTAGTTGTAGTATAAGGGTGTTTGTAGTGGTAGTAAAGGGAAGGTGTGTAGTGGTAGTAAAAGGGTGTGTGTAGTGGTAGTAAAAGGGTGTGTGTAGTGGTAGTAAAAGGGTGTGTGTAGTGGTAGTAAAAGGGTGTGTGTAGTGGTAGTAAAAGGGTGTGTGTAGTGGTAGTAAAAGGGTGTGTGTAGTGGTAGTAAAAGGGTGTGTGTAGTGGTAGTAAAAGGGTGTGTGTAGTGGTAGTAAAAGGGTGTGTGTAGCGGTAGTAAAAGGGTGTGTGTAGTGGTAGTAAAAGGGTGTGTGTAGTGGTAGTAAAAGGGTGTGTGTAGTGGTAGTAAAAGGGTGTGTGTAGTTGTAGTATAAGGGTGTTTGTAGTGGTAGTAAAAGGGGGTGTGTAGTGGTAGTATAAGGGTGTGTGTAGTGGTAGTAAAAGGGGGTGTGTAGTGGTAGTATAAGGGTGTGTGTAGTGGTAGTATAAGGATGTGTGTAGTGGTAGTAAAAGGGGGTGTGTAGTGGTAGTAAAAGGGGGTGTGTAGTGGTAGTACCTTACAAGACTTGGCAGTTGTAGCCTCAGGATATCAGTTTGCTTGTTTTGTTTTACGGCATATCAACCCTTTTCGGGTTATTTAATGCCGAATCCCATCATTTTGGTAAAAGTTTCTATGCTTCAAGGTTTTTTTTTTATATCTTCAAATATTTATTCATGGCGTTTTGTTTTGTTGTTTCGTAGAGGATTATTGTTGTTTTTGTTTTTGCTTTTGGCATTGCAGAACATGATTGAGTTTTGCAAAGGGAAAGGAAGAAAACAATAATATCAATGTTTGGTGCATTTTGGGTCAAGACGCCTGATCTGGTAGCACCATACAGGATATCAGGATAAGTAGTCGGACATGCCTAGTCCTCATGCATACCCTAAATCAGGGCGGCCAACCTTTTCAGAGTGAGGGCCAGATGAGACTTTTGGAAGGAGATCGCGGGCCGGAGTGAAAAACAAAATCTCAGAATTACTATATTTTGTTTACATGAATAAATTGTGCAAAAATTGCATTGAACACTCTACAAATCTGATATTTTTTCTCAAGAGACTTCTGTATGTGATGTTATAAAAGGCACCGACGAAGAGCTATTTTGAAATCATAAAAAATAATGACGGGGGAAGTAGCAAGTTGATCCAGCATTCGTTTTCACACACCCCACATAAGTTCTGTTTTATGCCTTTTCCTCGTCTCTCGTTTCCTTTCTCTTTCTCATTTTCTATTTTTATCTCAGGCCAAGGATTTGAAATTAATAGTTAAAGTAAAATGAAATATACATGCATCATCGCTCGCTGATATTCATACATTTTTAGCCCACTGTAAATCTTAATTGAAACCTACTTTTACGTCTATGTCACAAAATGATATGAGTTTTACTGGGAGGTCTGTGGGCCAGATTGCAATAATAAAGCATAGCAGGGTGGCGCGCCGGATGCTGAGCCTTCGCGGGCTGGATGTGGCCCGCAGGTCGGAGGTTGCCCGCCACTGCCCTAAATCTTTCATATGTGGTTCTGGTAAACCGTCTCGAGTAGCGGCTAAACCTCATGGAACAATCTGCGGCCTTCTTCTAGTGATTTTTATTAGACATTTATTTTTTTTAGTCAGAAAGTACAAATACTCCCATCATATTTAATTTGACGTCCGTTTTACATGGTGGCATGTGTTGGACGGCAGAGGAGAAAGAGGGGATGGGGAGGAGGGAAGAGAGAAAGATAGAGAGACGAATAGAAAGAGATAGAAGTTCCCCCCCTGTTTATTATATAAAGGGCAGTTGTCTGTATGTCCAGCTAAAAGTCAAAAAACTACAAAACAAACATCCACAAAGTTGGTATTTTCTTGATCTGCGTTGCCCTGGTTGAATAATATCTAAAATTTAAAAGAAATTATTCATTCTTTGGGGTTTAACTGGGCCAGGTTTCGTCGGAGGAGGGGGTCGGTTTTTCAGCCATTTTCAGTGTTATTATGTACTAATTTGGAAAGAAAATGCCGATTCGTTCCTTGAGGAATATATTATATAACGAAGAGTTGTCAGTGTGTTTGTCCAGTTAGAAAGGAATGGGTTGGGCGGAAGAGAGAGAGGGGAGTTGGGGAGAGGAAGGGGAAAAGAGAGAGAGAGATAAAGAGATAGAAGTTTTAATAGAACTATGTTACACTTTTGCCTTTGGGCAACGCCGGATAACCCTGCTAGTCAAATATAAAAAAGGATAATTTAGCAAATAAGAAAACCTGCCTTGTTTTGGACAGGGGTAATTAAAAAAATAAAAGTGAGAAAGAAGAGATTAAAGAAGGCCGAAGAGTACAACATCCTAAACGTTGTGAACATGACAATGGCTAAGATGAAGAACACTTTTCGAAACGCGTAAATAACAACCCTTTCTCAGAAATATCATCAAATACACATTTTTTTTTATTATTTACATTTATCAAAAAAAAGTCTGTAGTCTTATGGAGAGAAAAACGTATTTATCATAAATTATCCTTTCTTAGATAATATTTTTATCATGTTAATAAGATGAACGATCGATGTAAAAAAAAAATAAAATAAAAAAAACAAAAAAAAAAGAAATTAAACAAAATAACATTTTCTGAAAGAAAAAGAAAAATCCAAATTCGAGAAAATTTGAAATAAAATTTTTTTTAAAAGTTTCTTTTATGCATTTTTTTTTGAATGAACAAAGGGAAGCAACTTGTTTTAGCCAACAAAGTAGGGAAGAAGTTACGGTTAGTTTGAAGAAAAAAAAAGAAAAGAAAATAGGAAAAAAGAAAAAAGGATGAGGGGGAGGGGAAAAGAAAAAGAAAAAAACTAAAAAGAAAAACTACAAAGAAAAAAAGAAAAACGAAAAAGATAAAATGAAAAAAATGAAGATAAAATGAAAATGATAGAATGAAAAAATGAAGATAAAATGAAAAAGATCAAATGAAAAAATGAAGATAAAATGGAAAAGAAAAAATGAAAAAAGGGGGAAAAAAATAAAATGGAAAAAGCAAAAAAGAAAAAGCAAAAAAAAAACAAAAGTGAAAAAAGGAAAAAGCAAAAAAACGAAAAAAAAAAAAACGAAAAAACAACAAAAAAGCGAAAAAAGGAAAAAGCGAAAAAGCAAAAAAGGAAAAAAAACGAAAAACGAAAAAAGGAAAACGAAAAAAGAAAAGGGGGGAAAAAAACGAAAAATAAAAAAGGGGGAAAAAAGGAGAGAAAAGAGGGGAAAATAAAAAGGGGGGAAAATAAAAATAAAAAAGGAAAAATAAAGCCGAAAAAGAAAGAGAATAAAAAAGAAGGAGAGAAAGAAATACTATTAAGAAGAGGTTACTAGTAAATATTAATAAGAATTAACACAACTTAACACTAATTATTAAAAAGTTTAAAAGCAAAAAAAGATAAAAGAAACGTTATCAAAAATAAAAGATAAGTTACAAGGTTTGATGGAAGAAATTCATACAACATTACGAGAGTCAGTCGAGCTTGTCAAAGGGCAAATTAGGGTCCATGCTCTCATGGTTTCCACTGAAAATAGTTTGCAATGGAAGTTAGAGTCGTTATCTTCATTAATATTTTTGTTAACCCCGAAATTTAACTATTTCGTTTCGATTAGTTCGATTTGTATTCTCATCTAAGTTTTTATTAAACAACATGAACTAAAAAGGCCCAATTCAGTCATTCACTTTGTAAATGTGTGTATATATAAAGGGTGTAAATGTGTGTATATATATATATATATATAAAGGGTGTAAATGTGTGTATATATATATATATATATAAAGGGTGTAAATGCGTATATATATATATATATATAAAGGGTGTAAATGCATATATATATATATATATATATAAAGGGTGTAAATGCGTATATATATATATATATATATAAAGGGTGTAAATGCGTATATATATATAAAGGGTGTAAATGCGTATATATATATATATAAAGGGTGTAAATGCGTATATATATATATATATATATAAAGGGTGTAAATGCGTATATATATATATATATATATAAAGGGTGTAAATGCGTATATATATATATATATAAAGGGTGTAAATGCGTATATATATATATATATATATAAAGGGTGTAAATGCGTATATATATATATATATAAAGGGTGTAAATGCGTATATATATATAAAGGGTGTAAATGCGTATATATATATAAAGGGTGTAAATGCGTATATATATATAAAGGGTGTAAATGTGTATATATATATATAAAAAGGGTGTAAATGCGTATATATATAAAGCGTGTAAATGCGTATATATATATATATATATATAAAGGGTGTAAATGCGTATATATATATATATATAAAGGGTGTAAATGCGTATATATATATATATATATAAAGGGTGTAAATGCGTATATATATATAAAGGGTGTAAATGTGTATATATATAAAGGGTGTAAATGCGTATATATATATAAAGCGTGTAAATGCGTATATATATATAAAGGGTGTAAATGCGTGTATATATATATATATATATATATATATAAAGGGTGTAAATGCGTATATATATATATATATATATATATATATATAAAGGGTGTAAATGCGTATATATATATATATATATATATATATATATATAAAGGGTGTAAATGCGTATATATATATAAAGGGTGTAAATGCGTATATATATATATATATATATATATAAAGGGTGTAAATGCGTATATATATATAAAGGGTGTAAATGCGTATATATATATATATATATATATATAAAGGGTGTAAATGCGTATATATATATATATAAAGGGTGTAAATGCGTGTATATATATATATATATATATATATATAAAGGGTGTAAATGCGTATATATATAAAGGGTGTAAATGCGTATATATATAAAGGGTGTAAATGTGTATATATATAAAGGGCGTAAATGCGTATATATATAAAGGGCGTAAATCTGTATATATAAAGGGTGAAGGCAGCATGGGTGTAATTTCGTGAGCTGCTGCCTCTGATAACATCACGGGCTGCCTCCCCCCCTCTCTCCATTCGGGCTAAGTGATATAGCAGCTGCGTTAGGAGCATCATGCCCTTTATATAATAAACTAGCATCGTTGTTAGTTTCACTAGGTTTTGGCCAATGAAAACTCCGACCTTCTTCAGGCGCAACTTTTCGAACTCCGGAATCTTTACGTCAAACTTAGGGAACCTATACGAAATTTTTAAACTGAACCTTTTTTTTTCTTTTAATCCATGGGGGTAGATTGTTCTCGTTCCGCCAGCCATGAATGAGTAAAAAGAAATTTTAATTTTATTTTTAGTTAGCATAGCCTGTAGTGAGGATTGAACCTTCAATCCTTAGCAGACCGTCATCTAGAACTGATTGTGACCTAACACCTTTATCCATTGCACTACATGTTTAGTGTTAGGCGATAATAACTGAGAAAAAAGAAAAAACATTAACACTTCTGCCTGGTCATGGATGACTGAACGAGAACAATCTACGCCCGTGGATTAAATATCATACGGCATAATCACGTTGACACACCGTTCCCCGTTAGATCACCGAAGTTAAGCAACGTTGAGCCTGGTCAGTATCAGATGAGTGACCATTTGGTAATACTAGGCGTTGAATGTAGGAGGGCATCGACAGCTCCCTGCAAGAACTGCAAGGACCTAACGTCGTCATTATCTCCGCTAATCGACTGGGAACCACTTGTGAATTTGATATTCCCATGAAACTTCCTTTTTAATGTTTATGTATTTTAATATCATTCAAAAGAGAAAAATGAAATTAAAAAATTCATGATTAAATTTTTTTGAACAATCCAACTTCTTTAATGAAGTCGAAGATTTTGGTCAGATTTGTGTTTTTAAAAAGGTCCTTTAGATTTTTTGAGTTGTAGTATTTCCTTCGGCTTTGCTGCAGACCCTGATAGTCTATTAATATATGTTTGAATGTAAAGATTCTTGATGTGGTATACACATTAGAGACTCTTCACCTTGCAATAAATGTTCGTAAGTAATATATTCATGTATTTCCTTCGGCATTGTTGCAGATCCTGACAGTCTATTAATATATATTTGACTGTAAAAGGTTCTTGACATGATATACACACTGGAGACTCTTCAGCTTTCAATAAATGTTTGTGAATAATATGTGTATTCCTATATGAAGTCTTGCTACTATAACCTCTTCTCTTCTTGCCTTTCTGTAGCCTAAGGGGCCACTCATCGATACTTGGCCAAACTTTGTGTAATTTATTACTTTGGTATTTATCCAAAGATTCTTGCCATTTTTCTTTGATTTAACCTGTTTATAGAAGGTCGAAGATCAGTGTATGGAATCCTAGTATTGGTAGGTATCATGTTCAGCGATTCTTTTGCTGCTCTGCATGCCTTTTCGTTTCCACGAATGCCGATATGGCTCGGTATCCAGCATAATTTAATTTTACACTGCTTCTTGTAATAGCCTCCCAGGGTGAATGCCGTACCAGGTTGGGGTAGGTGGATTTAAATAAAGAGTTCAGTTAAAATTTTGGTATAAATTCTTGAGTTTGACATAGATTCCCAACTTCGAGAAATGTCAGAGGTTACATTGTCCGAAACGTTATGAAAATAACAAAGATTTTTTTTTTATTCACCCTAAACAAGGCATATTGTCACTAAATATGTAAGAGGTTACTGTGATTAGTAGTCAGATTAATAAGGGGGTATCCAAAGTGGGAAGTTGTGTAGTAAGATGTTTGTTCACATTACATTTAAAGATGAGAATAGTAGTCCGAATAATTCAAATTATCAATCCTCATCTAAAAGATTCTGAAACACGATCTAGATTATGCTTGAGGTTTTTAAAGCCAAAAAGAAATTTCTTTTTCAACCTTTTGTGTGTGTGTGTTTTTTTATTTATATGGAAATCGCTCCAGACAAGGCATGAAGCCATTTGATGTAAGGAGCTAACAAGAACGAAAAATTATTATCGCAAAGACAGGAGATGCCTATTTGCCTTAGTTTTGAAAAGACCAAGGCTATAGGTAGGAGGAAAACAGTCAGCAGGAAGAGAGTTCCACAAACATGCAGTTCTTGGAAAGAAGCTACTGGAATAGGAAGCTGTATTACAATGAGGTATCGAAATAGCGAATTGCTACTGGCTAAATCATCAGAGGAACATTTGGGCTCTAAATGCCCCTATCCATCCGGATCTCGCATGAAAACTCTTCAAAGTTCTAAAAAGCAACTGCTTATATCTTCAAATTCCTTTATCTAACACAAGCATGGCTATCCGGCATTGCCCGGGAGTATGGACCACAAAATAGAAACGTTAAAATAGCATGTGCGTAACATCTTTCTTTGTCTCTACCTCTCTATCCTCCGACTCGCTATTGTAAGTACCATTTCACACCAAAGTTTCCTATTTACTTGCCTCCCCACGAGGGAAAAGTTAGACACAGGGCCGTTTTTTTATGTGGGGAATATCCAGCACCCCAAATAAGAGGTACTCTGCAGGAGACAAACATAAAAAGGGTCCAAGTCAAGAAAGATTTCCCCCTCTTCTGACCGACATCAAAACACATACTATACTTCGATCCTAGCCTGAAGGCCAAGAAAATGTATTTTAGTTAGAGTTTCAAACCAAAGATCCGGGGGAGGGGGAGTAACCGTAAATGACGTCCTCGCCCCTGCCCTACTAAATTTGTATCTGTTAAATATTACAAAAAATATACATCCATATTCTGTCCGAGGCAATGATGAAAAAAAAAAAAATCAGTTTGATGGGTGTGTCTTGTGTAGTTTCTTACTTTGGAAACACTCACGCATAACTGCGCTTTCTATAATAGACTAGCAGGAGTACCTGACGTCGCCCAGGGAAAAAGTGTAACATATTTCTATTAAAACTCCTATCTCTCTCTATGTGTCTCTCTATCGTTCTCTCTTTCCCCCTTCCCTAATCTCCACCTCATCTTTCTCCTCCCAACCCTAACCGCCATTCCTCTCCCTGGACACACACACACAACTCCTTTTTATAGATTTCTCAAGGCATAAGAGAAGTAACTCCTTGATTAAACAATCACAGTTACTTCCCTTTAGTTAGTACATAAAAATAAATGACCCCCCCCCCCTCCTCCCCGCCCCCATTGACGAAATCTGTGCCAGTTTAGTTTGGTTGTTTTGTTTTACAGCATATCAACCCTTTTCGGGTTATTTAATGCCGAATTCGGTCATTTTGCTAAAAGTTTTTATATCTTCAAATATTTATTCATGGCGTTTCGTTTGGTTGATTTGTAGAGGAAAATTGAGTTTGGCAAAGGGAAAGGAGAAAAAAAACAATAACATCAATGTTTGGTGCATTTTTGGTCAGGAAGTCAGTATCTTAAGACAGCCTGATCTGGTAGCACCAGGTGTGCCGGTTTAGGATAAAAAAGTGAATAATATTTTCTAACTTTTAGATATTATTCAACCGGGGCAACACTGATCAAGAAAATACCAACTTCGTGGCTGTTTGTTTTGTAGTTTCATAGTTTTAGCTGGATATACACACATACACAACTGCTCTTTATAGACTAGAGTAGTTTTAGTACATAAATAACTGAAAAAAACGACCCCTCCTTGACGAAACTAGGCCCAGTTGACCCCGAAAGAATGAATATTTTTTATTTTATTTTAGATATTATTTATCCAGGGCAACACTAATCAAGAATATACTAACTTTGTGGCAGTTTGTTTTGTAATTTTTTATTTTTAGTTAAACACACACACACACAAGTGTCCTTTATATAATAGACTAGCAGGGGTTACCCAGCATTGTCCGGGGCAAAAGCATAACATATTTCTATCATCGAAAGTACTATCTCTGTCTTGCACGGTCGCCCCCCCCCCCCCGGACGTATATCTAAGTCATCATTAAAAAAAAAAAAAAATTCTTGGGAGTCGTTAACTGTTGCAGACAGAGTATAAGATCCAACAAAAAATATGTAACTTGAACGATGATTTGCACGGCGCGCATGCACAAAGTGTACGTGCTACGAAAAACAAACAAATTCGAGCACCCCCTCATCACAGATTTTGTGTCCGTTCTACACAAAGAGATCGATGTTTTTTTTCAATATTATGCATCCGAAAGCTAGGCGATTTAGAAAATGTCAACTTTATGGTAGTCTATCGAGCATCTCGGGACTCTTTTGGAGACATACAAACACACATATACAGGAGATGACTGAATCGACCAATACACTGTCTGATCTTATATATAGTAATGTAATCTTCTATGCTCAACTTCTATAAAAATATTATGGCCAATCCCTTTCAAGGGATTGACAATAGAACAACAAAACAAGAACAACATTTGAAAGACCGCCCCCCCCCCTCCTCCTCACCACCCCCAAATCCCCATGGTGCGTCCCTATGTTTGTGAAACGCAATTATATTGCAGGGGTAAAAGAGTTCATGCTTTTAGTAATACTACTTACAGGTGTGAGACTAACCATGCTTCGTGTCCATGCTAACATAACAAAAATAAAAGGAAAAAAAATACCTAGTCCGCTTAGATTGAGCTATATATGGTTGATTAGAATAGAAGGTTGAACAGGGCCCCGGTATATGGCGCAGGGGTGGAATAATGGCATTCGCCACTGGGTTAGGGTTCCCTATCAGTGGCTTGGATTTTAAGCTCTGTGGAGTGGGGATGGTCTGAAGATGGTAGAGATTTGACCTGGTCGGTGTGGTAGACCCAGCTCGGTTTGGTGCAATCTGTGGACGGGGTGAAGTCCGCGAGTCGACAGCAGCGGGGTCCATGCCTCTGACACGGGCAGCGTAGGGATTGTAGCCTTCATCTAATTGGTCTTGTGGAAGAGAGGATAAAGAGCTACGGCCGGCTGGATGTACACCGTCCAATGGACTGACCATCTTCCGTCCAGCCTGAAAGGACAAAAAAAAAAAAAAAAAAAAAAAAAAAAAAAATGAAAAATAGAAAAAAGTGGTAAGAAAATTATTTGAGGAAGATATTGGTTAATTTACACAATCCATATAATATGCTTGTGCGTTTTGGTATTGCAAAAAAAAAAAAAGAAAACATACGGGTTGTTTTGTTTTACGGCATATCAACCCTTTTCGGTTTATTTAATAGCGAATCTGGTCATTTTGGTAAAAGTTTTTATGCTTCAAATTCTTTATATCTTCAAATATTTATTCATGGTGTTTGGTTTAGTTGTTTTGTTTTATAGCATATCAACCCTCTTCAGTTCATTTAATGCTGAATTTGGTCATTTTGGTAAAAGTTTTTATGCTTCAAGTTCTTTATATCTTCAAATATTTATTCATGGTGTTTGGTTTAGTTGTTTTGTTTTATGGCATATCAACCCTCTTCAGTTTATTTAATGCTGAATCTGGTCATTTTGGTAAAAGTTTTTATGCTTCAAATTCTTTATATCTTCAAATATTTATTCATGGTGTTTGGTTTAGTTGTTTTGTTTTATGGCATATCAACCCTCTTCAGTTTATTTAATGCTGAATCAGGTCATTTTGGTAAAAGTTTTTATGCTTCAAGTTCTTTATATCTTCAAATATTTATTCATGGTGTTTGGTTTAGTTGTTTTGTTTTATGGCATATCAACCCTTTTCGGTTTATTTAATGCTGAATCTGGTCATTTTGGTAAAAGTTTTTATGCTTCAAATTCTTTATATCTTCAAATATTTATTCATGGTGTTTGGTTTAGTTGTTTTGTTTTATGGCATATCAACCCTTTTCGGTTTATTTAATAGCGAATCCAGTCATTTTGGTAAAAGTTTTTATGCTTCAAGTTTTTTTTTAACTCTTGAAATATTTATTCATGGTGGTTGTTTTGTTGTTTTGTAGAGGATTATTGTTGTTTTTGTTTTTGACTTTGCAGAACATGATTGAGTTTTGCAAAGGGAAAAGAATAAAAAAGCAATAACATCAACGTTTGGTGAATTTTGGGTCAGGAAGCCGGTATCTTCAGACAGCCTGATCTGGTAGCACCAGTTACTGGAAGCGGGGGAGGGGGGAAATAAGGCAAATTGGTTTGAAAGAATGAAATATTGATGCGTCACATGTGATGCTATTTAGGTCTAACTTCTAAAATCCGGCTGATTATCATCATACCACTGTAGAAGCATGGATACCTTAAATCGCAGGAAGTTTGGCCGGCCAAGGAGAACTTGAAAGCAAGTGATTAGGCAAGACTGCATAGAGTGGAATCTGGAGACAGTTGACCCATTGAACTATGAGAAGTGGCGAGTGAGCTTGCGTAATATCAGAAAATGTCCGACCCCTGAACAAGGGGAAAGTGATGTTAAATGAATAGACAAAAAAAGGCATCTCTTATTTGAACAAACCAGAAAACAGTGGGTGGTCTATTATTTAGACAAAAAAGGGCATCTCTTATTAAAACGTTTAGAAATGGAAAATATTGCATTAATACTAAATAATAAATTCCCAACAAATAAATCGTATGCTATGACCGGAAATCGAAACCGAAACCTTGAGATCTTCAGTCTGATGTTCTACCAACTGAGCTATTGGCAGGCCGCCACTGTAGATGTAACGGGTTACTGAGAATTTGGGTGTGGGTTTTGGGTGTCACCTCGAGTTGGGAGCAGTGTAGTGAGAGGTCTGTTTACATTAGTTTTACACCTCTGTATGTCGATATTGTTGAGGAAACAGGGAACGGGGAGGGAGTTCCAGAGGCCAGCAGCACGAGGAAAAGAAGCTATTGGAGTAGAAAGCGCTTCGGCATCTGGGGACCTCCACAGTGAATGGATGGGATTTAGCTGATTGTCGGGTTAGTTGTGTGTATTTATGTCGAGGGGGCACCAGAGCAGCCAGTTAATCGGAGCACAATCCATTGAAGTATTTGTAAAACAAGCACAAGGATGCTACATTGCGGCGATGGGACAGGGACTGGAGCTTGGTTGACAGTGAGAGACCTATTAAGTTGGCGACTCTTTTTTGAACCTTGTCAAGGAGGGAGAGACTAGTGGATGATGCACCAGCCCAGATGTGGCAACAATACTCCATGCATGGGCGGATGGTGGCTTTGTAGAGATACAGGATAATGTCAGGTGTGAGGAGTTTACTAGCACGAAAACATTACCATAAAAAAATAATTATAGCTTTGACGTGACGTCATAGATTTATCATTTACGTCATGTTTCAAAACATGAATCCAAAAAAGTGATAATAAAAATAAGTAAACGAATGGTTAAACATTATCAATTGTGTTTGAAATTCTTTTAACTATTTATTTTGCTTTAACTACGTATTGGCGTTAAAAACTATTTAAGATATACTAGAATTTGGGCCTGTATATTATCACCATCAGAGTTTTTGATCATTCCTGGAGAAGAAACCTCTCCCGTTTGGCGATTGACTTACTTGTTTTCGGTTTTGAACAAACCAGAAAACAGTGGGTGGTCTATTATTTAGAAAGGGTGGGGAGGGTCTTACTACCGAAAGATTAAACAACCCCCGCCCTACATTAAAATTTATTCCATCAATCATTGTTAACAATGGTTCTTCCTTGGCCTTTTGGCTAGGAACAAAATGTAGTATCTTTAAGAAAGAGTTGGGAGGGTCTTAATTAATTTTTATTTTTTTTGTTCTTTCCGCACTCAGTTTTATTCCGATTAAATCTTTGCATATATATTATAGGTCTTATTAATTCATTTTTGTTTTTTTGTTCTTTCCGCACTCCGTTTTATTCCGATGAAATATATATTTATATTTAATCAACAATAAAATTTCCAATCAATTATGGGGATATCTTAAGTAGGATGACCCCTAGTGTAAATGTGGTATTTTGGTGACTGAGATGATTCTAGTTAAGACTAAGATAGACATTGTTATCACTATAAACCAAGGATCACCAACGACACCCAATTCCCCCACACTTTTAATGACCTTGCACCTAATTTTTTTTTTTTTTAAAATCTAAACTTTTCATATTTTCTGCAAATAAATAATTCAAAGTGTAGTATCTGTTCTGTCCAAAGATGGTACAATAATATTATAGGATCTGCAGTTGCACAGGACGTCCATAGAATGGAAATATTTTCACAAACTCCTGTAAGGGTTTTTTTGGAGATAGACCCCCATGACCACATCTTTTAAAACTTTTATTCACGCTAAACATTGCCACTGAGACGTAAGTGTCTACTGCGATTAGGGGTCCAATTTATAGGGATGGTATAAATTTCTGCTTGTTAGTACAGTCGAGGAATCAGGGAGCAGGGAGGGAATTCCAAAGGCAAACGGTCAGAGAAAAGAAGTTACCAGAGTCGGAAGTGAAGGGATAAAATTTTGCTGCTAGTCGGGTGGGTTGGGGGTATTTACGTTGGGGGGGGGGGGTACAAGTGCAGTAATCCGCATATAACGGGTTCTTTTCCTTTGATTAGAACAACGGAAAATAATAGTTTTGAAAGTTTTGCAGAGTACTTGGGTAATGGGTAAGTATATTTCAGTTTGAACAAAAGGTGGTAAAATAATATTGTGGGATCCGCGTTCACGGCAGACATCCATAAAATCGACTTTGCGTCGGTTAGGTTTGGTTTGGTAGTTTTGTTTTACGGCATATCAACCCTTTTCGGGTTATTTAATGCCGAATCAGGTCATTATAGTAAAAGTTTTTATGCTTCAAGTTCTTTATATCTTCAAATGTTTAATCATCGTTTTTGGTTTGGTAGTTTTGTTTTACGGCATATCAACCCTTTTTGGGTTATTTAATGCCGAATCTGGTCATTATAGTAAAAGTTTTTATGCTTCAAGTTCTTTATATCTTCAAATGTTTAATCATCGTTTTTGGTTTGGTAGTTTTGTTTTACGGCATATCAACCCTTTTTGGGTTATTTAATGCCGAATCTGGTCATTATAGTAAAAGTTTTTATGCTTCAAGTTCTTTATATCTTCAAATGTTTAATCATCGTTTTTGGTTTGGTAGTTTTGTTTTACGGCATATCAACCCTTTTTGGGTTATTTAATGCCGAATCTGGTCATTATAGTAAAAGTTTTTATGCTTCAAGTTCTTTATATCTTCAAATGTTTAATCATCGTTTTTGGTTTGGTAGTTTTGTTTTACGGCATATCAACCCTTTTTGGGTTATTTAATGCCGAATCTGGTCATTATAGTAAAAGTTTTTATGCTTCAAGTTCTTTATATCTTCAAATGTTTAATCATCGTTTTTGGTTTGGTAGTTTTGTTTTACGGCATATCAACCCTTTTTGGGTTATTTAATGCCGAATCTGGTCATTATAGTAAAAGTTTTTATGCTTCAAGTTCTTTATATCTTCAAATGTTTAATCATCGTTTTTGGTTTGGTAGTTTTGTTTTACGGCATATCAACCCTTTTTGGGTTATTTAATGCCGAATCTGGTCATTATAGTAAAAGTTTTTATGCTTCAAGTTCTTTATATCTTCAAATGTTTAATCATCGTTTTTGGTTTGGTAGTTTTGTTTTACGGCATATCAACCCTTTTTGGGTTATTTAATGCCGAATCTGGTCATTATAGTAAAAGTTTTTATGCTTCAAGTTCTTTATATCTTCAAATGTTTAATCATCGTTTTTGGTTTGGTAGTTTTGTTTTACGGCATATCAACCCTTTTTGGGTTATTTAATGCCGAATCTGGTCATTATAGTAAAAGATTTATGCTTCAAGTTCTAAAAATAAAATAAAAAAGGGGAGGGAGAAAGGGAGAGGGGCTGTTGTTTTTGGTTTTGGTTTTGTAGAACATAATTAAGTTTTAAAAAAAAAAAAAAAAAAAAAAAAAAAACGTCAATGTAGGTGAATTTCGTCTCAGGGAGCCACAGGGCAGCCTGATCTGGTATCACCAGGCGTCGGTTAGGGTAAGCATCCAGATTAGGACCCATGCTAACCCTGACCGACGCAAAGTTGATTTTAGCTTGGGTCCTAATCTGGATAAGTACCATATTTTTAAGCATGGCAGAAAATACATCTGTGGAATTTCCATAGGTCTCGCTAGTATGTAAAAATGGGGAAGCATGTGTGCATGGAGATTAATACCCAAATGCAAGAAACAAAATTGAATAAAGGATGAAAGGGGGGGGCAGGACTACTTCCCACCCTCATCTCACCGCTGTCTGAAACGAGTGACACGTTGCTTGGACGGAAAGGGTCAGTTTTAAGACAAAGGAAGTGACTAGTAGTTTGTAAAGTTACTGACCTGTGTTGGTGCCGATCTTAATGGCTTGAAACTTCCTGTGCCTGGGATTGACATTCGGGATGAGTTTGGTGAAGGGTCAATGTATGGATCATAAGAATTTTCCGCCGGAATCAAAGGGCCTGTCCGAGGATAATGATGTTCCGAGCCATCCAGGTTGCTATCAACTTCATAACCATAATCCATGTCACTGGAAAAAATATAAATTTAAAACATTATAAATAAAAAAATATATAAATATTTTTTAAAAATATATAAATTAAAAAAAATATATATATACATTAAAAATATAAATTAAAAAAATTTTTTTTTTTAAATACATAAATTAAATATAAATCAAAAAGGTATCAATAAAAAAAAAGTATAAATAAAAAAATTAAAATAAAAAATAAATTAAAATAAAAAATAAATTAAAATAAAAAATAAATAAAAATAAAATAAAAAAATAAAAATAAAAAATAAATAAAAATAAATATAAATTTAAAAAAATATAAATAAAAAAAATATAAATAAAAAAAATTTTTTTAAATATAAATTAAAAAAAAAATAAACACATTTTTCATTGAAGATGTTTTTGCTCACAACTTTTTATATTTTCAAGTTAATGCTAACTAGTAATACATTTTTGCTGATTTTTTTCCCTCTGATGAAAAGAGTTCATTTTTGAAAATCCATGGATTAAGGAAAATATTTTTTTATGTTTCTTGTTTGAATACTCGATGAATTAATAAATATTGTATTTTATCCAATTTTTGTTTTCATCATGCATGTTCTTATATATATACACAAAATTCCTTTTTTGGCTAAAATGAATTTCTTCACATTTGACAAATACAAATAACCTTATGGAAAACGTAAAAGCATGTAAAATTATAGGTGTTATAAGTTTGCTATTTCGAGTGGTGCTCGGCTCTTTTTCAAAAAAATGATGAAAAATTAATTAAAATGAAACCATTGAGATAAACTAGAGTTCAAACCTGATTTTCCTATCATTATATATATATATATATATATATATATATATATATGAGTATATGAAAGGATAAAAATAATCCGACGGTATGAAATCAAAAATGGAAAAGCGGAAGACCTTTTCGCTCAACGTTTCGCCCAAATTTCACGTGGGCTTTGTCAAGAGCGGACGAAGAATACAAAAATGACAAAAGACGAGAAAGTCTGTAAATTATGGGGAATATATATAGTGGTTGGGTTCATGTTGAGATGAAGGGTATGCAAAAAAAAAAAAAAAATAAAAAAATAGAAATAAATATATATATATGCACATAAATGTGATCGAAACATATATATAACACATATACATACATATATATCAAATATACATAGAAGTAGCATCGGAAAAGAAGAGGAGAAAATAAAGAGCAGAAAGGGGTCCAAAGGATATTTAATTTAAAGCTCAGGGAATCATCCGGTGTCTAGAATTATCTTGTTTTCACTAATGATTGCTTTTGATAGGTTGGGGGAGATATTTATGTGCATATATATATATATATATTTTTTTTTTTTTTTTTTTTTTTTTTTGCATACCCTTCATCTCAACATGAACCCAACCACTATATATATTCCCCATAATTTACAGACTTTCTCGTCTTTTGTCATTTTTGTATTCTTCGTCCGCTCTTGACAAAGCCCACGTGAAATTTGGGCGAAACGTTGAGCGAAAAGGTCTTCCGCTTTTCCATTTTTGATTTCATATATATATATATATACATACACACACATACGTGCGCATACATGCATACATACATACATACATACATGCATAGACATTAGTGTTGGGACGATTAATTAGAATTGAGAATCGAAAAAAATCAGAACCTTTTGGGGTATCGGTATCTGAAATATTTGAGCCTTATTTCCGATTCCAAAAACGATTCTTTAAAAAATAAAAATAAAACTTATTTTTCCATTGCTGGTAATAATGATAAAATGATAAATATTCATTGTTTCTAACCCTAACCAGTAAAAATTAACATCTTTACATCATGACATAAAAATAGGATGTAATTTTTTTTTACTTATGTAAAAAAGAAAAATGAAATGTGGGCTTTTGTCCAGTCCTGTAGCCATTGGTAAAACTGACAAGTGGCAAAATGTGTGAAAAAACAAAACAAACTTAGAACATTTTCAAAGGCTTCGTTGAATTAGTTATAAATGAATTAGTGAATTTAAAGATTTTCATGGCTCTATGAGAGACTACACTTTGGCGTCAGTTCTTCTTTGATTTTGAGTTTCGTGTCTGTTAAGTGGTTGTAAAAAATTTCTGAATATATAAAAGGCGGATTGGTGGAGATAGAATGCAATAAAATCAAAGACTAATAATAAAAATGATTCGTGGTTATTAACATTATTGAAACCGTTTGACAGTTCCGTTCATTTTCCTTCCACTGACAAAACACACACA
>CAUVYP010000287.1:0-117500 GCA_963556195.1 Sepiola atlantica
AACACAGGCCATTAAACGGTGACCTTGACATGACCTTGACATGAGGTGACCGTGACCTTTACAATATGACCTTGAGCCCAGACACACATGCCATTAACTCCGTGCGGGTGAAGTCTGACAGACACGCGTCTCCCATTAAATCGTGGACATTTGACCTTGACATTCAAAACACAGGCCATTAAACGGTGACCTTGACATGACCTTGACATGACCTTGACATGAGGTGACCGTGACCTTTACAATATGACCTTGAGCCCAGACACACATGCCATTAACTCCGTGCGGGTGAAGTCTGACAGACACGCGTCTCCCATTAAATCGTGGACATTTGACCTTGACATTCAAAACACAGGCCATTAAACGGTGACCTTGACATGACCTTGACATGAGGTGACCGTGACCTTTACAATATGACCTTGAGCCCAGACACACATGCCATTAACTCCGTGCGGGTGAAGTCTGACAGACACGCGTCTCCCATTAAATCGTGGACATTTGACCTTGACATTCAAAACACAGGCCATTAAACGGTGACCTTGACATGACCTTGACATGAGGTGACCGTGACCTTTACAATATGACCTTGAGCCCAGACACACATGCCATTAACTCCGTGCGGGTGAAGTCTGACAGACACGCGTCTCCCATTAAATCGTGGACATTTGACCTTGACATTCAAAACACAGGCCATTAAACGGTGACCTTGACATGACCTTGACATGAGGTGACCGTGACCTTTACAATATGACCTTGAGCCCAGACACACATGCCATTAACTCCGTGCGGGTGAAGTCTGACAGACACGCGTCTCCCATTAAATCGTGGACATTTGACCTTGACATTCAAAACACAGGCCATTAAACGGTGACCTTGACATGACCTTGACATGAGGTGACCGTGACCTTTACAATATGACCTTGAGCCCAGACACACATGCCATTAACTCCGTGCGGGTGAAGTCTGACAGACACGCGTCTCCCATTAAATCGTGGACATTTGACCTTGACATTCAAAACACAGGCCATTAAACGGTGACCTTGACATGACCTTGACATGAGGTGACCGTGACCTTTACAATATGACCTTGAGCCCAGACACACATGCCATTAACTCCGTGCGGGTGAAGTCTGACAGACACGCGTCTCCCATTAAATCGTGGACATTTGACCTTGACATTCAAAACACAGGCCATTAAACGGTGACCTTGACATGACCTTGACATGAGGTGACCGTGACCTTTACAATATGACCTTGAGCCCAGACACACATGCCATTAACTCCGTGCGGGTGAAGTCTGACAGACACGCGTCTCCCATTAAATCGTGGACATTTGACCTTGACATTCAAAACACAGGCCATTAAACGGTGACCTTGACATGACCTTGACATGAGGTGACCGTGACCTTTACAATATGACCTTGAGCCCAGACACACATGCCATTAACTCCGTGCGGGTGAAGTCTGACAGACACGCGTCTCCCATTAAATCGTGGACATTTGACCTTGACATTCAAAACACAGGCCATTAAACGGTGACCTTGACATGACCTTGACATGAGGTGACCGTGACCTTTACAATATGACCTTGAGCCCAGACACACATGCCATTAACTCCGTGCGGGTGAAGTCTGACAGACACGCGTCTCCCATTAAATCGTGGACATTTGACCTTGACATTCAAAACACAGGCCATTAAACGGTGACCTTGACATGACCTTGACATGAGGTGACCGTGACCTTTACAATATGACCTTGAGCCCAGACACACATGCCATTAACTCCGTGCGGGTGAAGTCTGACAGACACGCGTCTCCCATTAAATCGTGGACATTTGACCTTGACATTCAAAACACAGGCCATTAAACGGTGACCTTGACATGACCTTGACATGACCTTGACATGAGGTGACCGTGACCTTTACAATATGACCTTGAGCCCAGACACACATGCCATTAACTCCGTGCGGGTGAAGTCTGACAGACACGCGTCTCCCATTAAATCGTGGACATTTGACCTTGACATTCAAAACACAGGCCATTAAACGGTGACCTTGACATGACCTTGACATGAGGTGACCGTGACCTTTACAATATGACCTTGAGCCCAGACACACATGCCATTAACTCCGTGCGGGTGAAGTCTGACAGACACGCGTCTCCCATTAAATCGTGGACATTTGACCTTGACATTCAAAACACAGGCCATTAAACGGTGACCTTGACATGACCTTGACATGAGGTGACCGTGACCTTTACAATATGACCTTGAGCCCAGACACACATGCCATTAACTCCGTGCGGGTGAAGTCTGACAGACACGCGTCTCCCATTAAATCGTGGACATTTGACCTTGACATTCAAAACACAGGCCATTAAACGGTGACCTTGACATGACCTTGACATGACCTTGACATGAGGTGACCGTGACCTTTACAATATGACCTTGAGCCCAGACACACATGCCATTAACTCCGTGCGGGTGAAGTCTGACAGACACGCGTCTCCCATTAAATCGTGGACATTTGACCTTGACATTCAAAACACAGGCCATTAAACGGTGACCTTGACATGACCTTGACATGAGGTGACCGTGACCTTTACAATATGACCTTGAGCCCAGAGTGCGGGTGAAGTCTGACAGACACGCGTCTCCCATTAAATCGTGGACATTTGACCTTGACATTCAAAACACAGGCCATTAAACGGTGACCTTGACATGACCTTGACATGAGGTGACCGTGACCTTTACAATATGACCTTGAGCCCAGACACACATGCCATTAACTCCGTGCGGGTGAAGTCTGACAGACACGCGTCTCCCATTAAATCGTGGACATTTGACCTTGACATTCAAAACACAGGCCATTAAACGGTGACCTTGACATGACCTTGACATGAGGTGACCGTGACCTTTACAATATGACCTTGAGCCCAGACACACATGCCATTAACTCCGTGCGGGTGAAGTCTGACAGACACGCGTCTCCCATTAAATCGTGGACATTTGACCTTGACATTCAAAACACAGGCCATTAAACGGTGACCTTGACATGACCTTGACATGAGGTGACCGTGACCTTTACAATATGACCTTGAGCCCAGACACACATGCCATTAACTCCGTGCGGGTGAAGTCTGACAGACACGCGTCTCCCATTAAATCGTGGACATTTGACCTTGACATTCAAAACACAGGCCATTAAACGGTGACCTTGACATGACCTTGACATGAGGTGACCGTGACCTTTACAATATGACCTTGAGCCCAGACACACATGCCATTAACTCCGTGCGGGTGAAGTCTGACAGACACGCGTCTCCCATTAAATCGTGGACATTTGACCTTGACATTCAAAACACAGGCCATTAAACGGTGACCTTGACATGACCTTGACATGAGGTGACCGTGACCTTTACAATATGACCTTGAGCCCAGACACACATGCCATTAACTCCGTGCGGGTGAAGTCTGACAGACACGCGTCTCCCATTAAATCGTGGACATTTGACCTTGACATTCAAAACACAGGCCATTAAACGGTGACCTTGACATGACCTTGACATGAGGTGACCGTGACCTTTACAATATGACCTTGAGCCCAGACACACATGCCATTAACTCCGTGCGGGTGAAGTCTGACAGACACGCGTCTCCCATTAAATCGTGGACATTTGACCTTGACATTCAAAACACAGGCCATTAAACGGTGACCTTGACATGACCTTGACATGAGGTGACCGTGACCTTTACAATATGACCTTGAGCCCAGACACACATGCCATTAACTCCGTGCGGGTGAAGTCTGACAGACACGCGTCTCCCATTAAATCGTGGACATTTGACCTTGACATTCAAAACACAGGCCATTAAACGGTGACCTTGACATGACCTTGACATGACCTTGACATGAGGTGACCGTGACCTTTACAATATGACCTTGAGCCCAGACACACATGCCATTAACTCCGTGCGGGTGAAGTCTGACAGACACGCGTCTCCCATTAAATCGTGGACATTTGACCTTGACATTCAAAACACAGGCCATTAAACGGTGACCTTGACATGACCTTGACATGACCTTGACATGAGGTGACCGTGACCTTTACAATATGACCTTGAGCCCAGACACACATGCCATTAACTCCGTGCGGGTGAAGTCTGACAGACACGCGTCTCCCATTAAATCGTGGACATTTGACCTTGACATTCAAAACACAGGCCATTAAACGGTGACCTTGACATGACCTTGACATGACCTTGACATGAGGTGACCGTGACCTTTACAATATGACCTTGAGCCCAGACACACATGCCATTAACTCCGTGCGGGTGAAGTCTGACAGACACGCGTCTCCCATTAAATCGTGGACATTTGACCTTGACATTCAAAACACAGGCCATTAAACGGTGACCTTGACATGACCTTGACATGAGGTGACCGTGACCTTTACAATATGACCTTGAGCCCAGACACACATGCCATTAACTCCGTGCGGGTGAAGTCTGACAGACACGCGTCTCCCATTAAATCGTGGACATTTGACCTTGACATTCAAAACACAGGCCATTAAACGGTGACCTTGACATGACCTTGACATGACCTTGACATGAGGTGACCGTGACCTTTACAATATGACCTTGAGCCCAGACACACATGCCATTAACTCCGTGCGGGTGAAGTCTGACAGACACGCGTCTCCCATTAAATCGTGGACATTTGACCTTGACATTCAAAACACAGGCCATTAAACGGTGACCTTGACATGACCTTGACATGACCTTGACATGAGGTGACCGTGACCTTTACAATATGACCTTGAGCCCAGACACACATGCCATTAACTCCGTGCGGGTGAAGTCTGACAGACACGCGTCTCCCATTAAATCGTGGACATTTGACCTTGACATTCAAAACACAGGCCATTAAACGGTGACTGACTGACCTTGACATGACCTTGACATGAGGTGACCGTGACCTTTACAATATGACCTTGAGCCCAGACACACATGCCATTAACTCCGTGCGGGTGAAGTCTGACAGACACGCGTCTCCCATTAAATCGTGGACATTTGACCTTGACATTCAAAACACAGGCCATTAAACGGTGACCTTGACATGACCTTGACATGAGGTGACCGTGACCTTTACAATATGACCTTGAGCCCAGACACACATGCCATTAACTCCGTGCGGGTGAAGTCTGACAGACACGCGTCTCCCATTAAATCGTGGACATTTGACCTTGACATTCAAAACACAGGCCATTAAACGGTGACCTTGACATGACCTTGACATGAGGTGACCGTGACCTTTACAATATGACCTTGAGCCCAGACACACATGCCATTAACTCCGTGCGGGTGAAGTCTGACAGACACGCGTCTCCCATTAAATCGTGGACATTTGACCTTGACATTCAAAACACAGGCCATTAAACGGTGACCTTGACATGACCTTGACATGAGGTGACCGTGACCTTTACAATATGACCTTGAGCCCAGACACACATGCCATTAACTCCGTGCGGGTGAAGTCTGACAGACACGCGTCTCCCATTAAATCGTGGACATTTGACCTTGACATTCAAAACACAGGCCATTAAACGGTGACCTTGACATGACCTTGACATGAGGTGACCGTGACCTTTACAATATGACCTTGAGCCCAGACACACATGCCATTAACTCCGTGCGGGTGAAGTCTGACAGACACGCGTCTCCCATTAAATCGTGGACATTTGACCTTGACATTCAAAACACAGGCCATTAAACGGTGACCTTGACATGACCTTGACATGAGGTGACCGTGACCTTTACAATATGACCTTGAGCCCAGACACACATGCCATTAACTCCGTGCGGGTGAAGTCTGACAGACACGCGTCTCCCATTAAATCGTGGACATTTGACCCTTGACATTCAAAACACAGGCCATTAAACGGTGACCTTGACATGACCTTGACATGAGGTGACCGTGACCTTTACAATATGACCTTGAGCCCAGACACACATGCCATTAACTCCGTGCGGGTGAAGTCTGACAGACACGCGTCTCCCATTAAATCGTGGACATTTGACCTTGACATTCAAAACACAGGCCATTAAACGGTGACCTTGACATGACCTTGACATGACCTTGACATGAGGTGACCGTGACCTTTACAATATGACCTTGAGCCCAGACACACATGCCATTAACTCCGTGCGGGTGAAGTCTGACAGACACGCGTCTCCCATTAAATCGTGGACATTTGACCTTGACATTCAAAACACAGGCCATTAAACGGTGACCTTGACATGACCTTGACATGAGGTGACCGTGACCTTTACAATATGACCTTGAGCCCAGACACACATGCCATTAACTCCGTGCGGGTGAAGTCTGACAGACACGCGTCTCCCATTAAATCGTGGACATTTGACCTTGACATTCAAAACACAGGCCATTAAACGGTGACCTTGACATGACCTTGACATGACCTTGACATGAGGTGACCGTGACCTTTACAATATGACCTTGAGCCCAGACACACATGCCATTAACTCCGTGCGGGTGAAGTCTGACAGACACGCGTCTCCCATTAAATCGTGGACATTTGACCTTGACATTCAAAACACAGGCCATTAAACGGTGACCTTGACATGACCTTGACATGAGGTGACCGTGACCTTTACAATATGACCTTGAGCCCAGACACACATGCCATTAACTCCGTGCGGGTGAAGTCTGACAGACACGCGTCTCCCATTAAATCGTGGACATTTGACCTTGACATTCAAAGCACAGGCCATTAAACGGTGACCTTGACATGACCTTGACATGACCTTGACATGAGGTGACCGTGACCTTTACAATATGACCTTGAGCCCAGACACACATGCCATTAACTCCGTGCGGGTGAAGTCTGACAGACACGCGTCTCCCATTAAATCGTGGACATTTGACCTTGACATTCAAAACACAGGCCATTAAACGGTGACCTTGACATGACCTTGACATGACCTTGACATGAGGTGACCGTGACCTTTACAATATGACCTTGAGCCCAGACACACATGCCATTAACTCCGTGCGGGTGAAGTCTGACAGACACGCGTCTCCCATTAAATCGTGGACATTTGACCTTGACATTCAAAACACAGGCCATTAAACGGTGACCTTGACATGACCTTGACATGACCTTGACATGAGGTGACCGTGACCTTTACAATATGACCTTGAGCCCAGACACACATGCCATTAACTCCGTGCGGGTGAAGTCTGACAGACACGCGTCTCCCATTAAATCGTGGACATTTGACCTTGACATTCAAAACACAGGCCATTAAACGGTGACCTTGACATGACCTTGACATGAGGTGACCGTGACCTTTACAATATGACCTTGAGCCCAGACACACATGCCATTAACTCCGTGCGGGTGAAGTCTGACAGACACGCGTCTCCCATTAAATCGTGGACATTTGACCTTGACATTCAAAACACAGGCCATTAAACGGTGACCTTGACATGACCCTGACATGACCTTGACATGAGGTGACCGTGACCTTTACAATATGACCTTGAGCCCAGACACACATGCCATTAACTCCGTGCGGGTGAAGTCTGACAGACACGCGTCTCCCATTAAATCGTGGACATTTGACCTTGACATTCAAAACACAGGCCATTAAACGGTGACCTTGACATGACCTTGACATGACCTTGACATGAGGTGACCGTGACCTTTACAATATGACCTTGAGCCCAGACACACATGCCATTAACTCCGTGCGGGTGAAGTCTGACAGACACGCGTCTCCCATTAAATCGTGGACATTTGACCTTGACATTCAAAACACAGGCCATTAAACGGTGACTTTGACATGACCTTGACATGACCTTGACATGAGGTGACCGTGACCTTTACAATATGACCTTGAGCCCAGACACACATGCCATTAACTCCGTGCGGGTGAAGTCTGACAGACACGCGTCTCCCATTAAATCGTGGACATTTGACCTTGACATTCAAAACACAGGCCATTAAACGGTGACCTTGACATGACCTTGACATGAGGTGACCGTGACCTTTACAATATGACCTTGAGCCCAGACACACATGCCATTAACTCCGTGCGGGTGAAGTCTGACAGACACGCGTCTCCCATTAAATCGTGGACATTTGACCTTGACATTCAAAACACAGGCCATTAAACGGTGACCTTGACATGACCTTGACATGAGGTGACCGTGACCTTTACAATATGACCTTGAGCCCAGACACACATGCCATTAACTCCGTGCGGGTGAAGTCTGACAGACACGCGTCTCCCATTAAATCGTGGACATTTGACCTTGACATTCAAAACACAGGCCATTAAACGGTGACCTTGACATGACCTTGACATGACCTTGACATGAGGTGACCGTGACCTTTACAATATGACCTTGAGCCCAGACACACATGCCATTAACTCCGTGCGGGTGAAGTCTGACAGACACGCGTCTCCCATTAAATCGTGGACATTTGACCTTGACATTCAAAACACAGGCCATTAAACGGTGACCTTGACATGACCTTGACATGAGGTGACCGTGACCTTTACAATATGACCTTGAGCCCAGACACACATGCCATTAACTCCGTGCGGGTGAAGTCTGACAGACACGCGTCTCCCATTAAATCGTGGACATTTGACCTTGACATTCAAAACACAGGCCATTAAACGGTGACCTTGACATGACCTTGACATGAGGTGACCGTGACCTTTACAATATGACCTTGAGCCCAGACACACATGCCATTAACTCCGTGCGGGTGAAGTCTGACAGACACGCGTCTCCCATTAAATCGTGGACATTTGACCTTGACATTCAAAACACAGGCCATTAAACGGTGACCTTGACATGACCTTGACATGAGGTGACCGTGACCTTTACAATATGACCTTGAGCCCAGACACACATGCCATTAACTCCGTGCGGGTGAAGTCTGACAGACACGCGTCTCCCATTAAATCGTGGACATTTGACCTTGACATTCAAAACACAGGCCATTAAACGGTGACCTTGACATGACCTTGACATGACCTTGACATGAGGTGACCGTGACCTTTACAATATGACCTTGAGCCCAGACACACATGCCATTAACTCCGTGCGGGTGAAGTCTGACAGACACGCGTCTCCCATTAAATCGTGGACATTTGACCTTGACATTCAAAACACAGGCCATTAAACGGTGACCTTGACATGACCTTGACATGAGGTGACCGTGACCTTTACAATATGACCTTGAGCCCAGACACACATGCCATTAACTCCGTGCGGGTGAAGTCTGACAGACACGCGTCTCCCATTAAATCGTGGACATTTGACCTTGACATTCAAAACACAGGCCATTAAACGGTGACCTTGACATGACCTTGACATGAGGTGACCGTGACCTTTACAATATGACCTTGAGCCCAGACACACATGCCATTAACTCCGTGCGGGTGAAGTCTGACAGACACGCGTCTCCCATTAAATCGTGGACATTTGACCTTGACATTCAAAACACAGGCCATTAAACGGTGACCTTGACATGACCTTGACATGAGGTGACCGTGACCTTTACAATATGACCTTGAGCCCAGACACACATGCCATTAACTCCGTGCGGGTGAAGTCTGACAGACACGCGTCTCCCATTAAATCGTGGACATTTGACCTTGACATTCAAAACACAGGCCATTAAACGGTGACCTTGACATGACCTTGACATGACCTTGACATGAGGTGACCGTGACCTTTACAATATGACCTTGAGCCCAGACACACATGCCATTAACTCCGTGCGGGTGAAGTCTGACAGACACGCGTCTCCCATTAAATCGTGGACATTTGACCTTGACATTCAAAACACAGGCCATTAAACGGTGACCTTCACATGACCTTGACATGAGGTGACCGTGACCTTTACAATATGACCTTGAGCCCAGACACACATGCCATTAACTCCGTGCGGGTGAAGTCTGACAGACACGCGTCTCCCATTAAATCGTGGACATTTGACCTTGACATTCAAAACACAGGCCATTAAACGGTGACCTTGACATGACCTTGACATGAGGTGACCGTGACCTTTACAATATGACCTTGAGCCCAGACACACATGCCATTAACTCCGTGCGGGTGAAGTCTGACAGACACGCGTCTCCCATTAAATCGTGGACATTTGACCTTGACATTCAAAACACAGGCCATTAAACGGTGACCTTGACATGACCTTGACATGAGGTGACCGTGACCTTTACAATATGACCTTGAGCCCAGACACACATGCCATTAACTCCGTGCGGGTGAAGTCTGACAGACACGCGTCTCCCATTAAATCGTGGACATTTGACCTTGACATTCAAAACACAGGCCATTAAACGGTGACCTTGACATGACCTTGACATGACCTTGACATGAGGTGACCGTGACCTTTACAATATGACCTTGAGCCCAGACACACATGCCATTAACTCCGTGCGGGTGAAGTCTGACAGACACGCGTCTCCCATTAAATCGTGGACATTTGACCTTGACATTCAAAACACAGGCCATTAAACGGTGACCTTGACATGACCTTGACATGAGGTGACCGTGACCTTTACAATATGACCTTGAGCCCAGACACACATGCCATTAACTCCGTGCGGGTGAAGTCTGACAGACACGCGTCTCCCATTAAATCGTGGACATTTGACCTTGACATTCAAAGCACAGGCCATTAAACGGTGACCTTGACATGACCTTGACATGACCTTGACATGAGGTGACCGTGACCTTTACAATATGACCTTGAGCCCAGACACACATGCCATTAACTCCGTGCGGGTGAAGTCTGACAGACACGCGTCTCCCATTAAATCGTGGACATTTGACCTTGACATTCAAAACACAGGCCATTAAACGGTGACCTTGACATGACCTTGACATGACCTTGACATGAGGTGACCGTGACCTTTACAATATGACCTTGAGCCCAGACACACATGCCATTAACTCCGTGCGGGTGAAGTCTGACAGACACGCGTCTCCCATTAAATCGTGGACATTTGACATTGACATTCAAAACACAGGCCATTAAACGGTGACCTTGACATGACCTTGACATGACCTTGACAGGAGGTGACCGTGACCTTTACAATATGACCTTGAGCCCAGACACACATGCCATTAACTCCGTGCGGGTGAAGTCTGACAGACACGCGTCTCCCATTAAATCGTGGACATTTGACCTTGACATTCAAAACACAGGCCATTAAACGGTGACCTTGACATGACCTTGACATGAGGTGACCGTGACCTTTACAATATGACCTTGAGCCCAGACACACATGCCATTAACTCCGTGCGGGTGAAGTCTGACAGACACGCGTCTCCCATTAAATCGTGGACGTGTGACCTTGACATTCAAAACACAGGCCATTAAACGGTGACCTTGACATGACCTTGACATGACCTTGACATGAGGTGACCGTGACCTTTACAATATGACCTTGAGCCCAGACACACATGCCATTAACTCCGTGCGGGTGAAGTCTGATAGACACGCGTCTCCCATTAAATCGTGGACGTTTGACCTTGACATTCAAAACACAGGCCATTAAACGGTGACCTTGACATGACCTTGACATGACCTTGACATGAGGTGACCGTGACCTTTACAATATGACCTTGAGCCCAGACACACATGCCATTAACTCCGTGCGGGTGAAGTCTGACAGACACGCGTCTCCCATTAAATCGTGGACATTTGACCTTGACATTCAAAACACAGGCCATTAAACGGTGACCTTGACATGACCTTGACATGAGGTGACCGTGACCTTTACAATATGACCTTGAGCCCAGACACACATGCCATTAACTCCGTGCGGGTGAAGTCTGACAGACACGCGTCTCCCATTAAATCGTGGACGTGTGACCTTGACATTCAAAACACAGGCCATTAAACGGTGACCTTGACATGACCTTGACATGACCTTGACATGAGGTGACCGTGACCTTTACAATATGACCTTGAGCCCAGACACACATGCCATTAACTCCGTGCGGGTGAAGTCTGATAGACACGCGTCTCCCATTAAATCGTGGACGTTTGACCTTGACATTCAAAACACAGGCCATTAAACGGTGACCTTGACATGACCTTGACATGACCTTGACATGAGGTGACCGTGACCTTTACAATATGACCTTGAGCCCAGACACACATGCCATTAACTCCGTGCGGGTGAAGTCTGACAGACACGCGTCTCCCATTAAATCGTGGACATTTGACCTTGACATTCAAAACACAGGCCATTAAACGGTGACCTTGACATGACCTTGACATGAGGTGACCGTGACCTTTACAATATGACCTTGAGCCCAGACACACATGCCATTAACTCCGTGCGGGTGAAGTCTGACAGACACGCGTCTCCCATTAAATCGTGGACATTTGACCTTGACATTCAAAACACAGGCCATTAAACGGTGACCTTGACATGACCTTGACATGACCTTGACATGAGGTGACCGTGACCTTTACAATATGACCTTGAGCCCAGACACACATGCCATTAACTCCGTGCGGGTGAAGTCTGACAGACACGCGTCTCCCATTAAATCGTGGACATTTGACCTTGACATTCAAAACACAGGCCATTAAACGGTGACCTTGACATGACCTTGACATGAGGTGACCGTGACCTTTACAATATGACCTTGAGCCCAGACACACATGCCATTAACTCCGTGCGGGTGAAGTCTGACAGACACGCGTCTCCCATTAAATCGTGGACGTTTGACCTTGACATTCAAAACACAGGCCATTAAACGGTGACCTTGACATGACCTTGACATGAGGTGAGCGTGACCTTTACAATATGACCTTGAGCCCAGACACACATGCCATTAACTCCGTGCGGGTGAAGTCAGACAGACACGCGTCTCCCATTAAATCGTGGACATTTGACCTTGACATTCAAAACACAGGCCATTAAACGGTGACCTTGACATGACCTTGACATGACCTTGACATGAGGTGACCGTGACCTTTACAATATGACCTTGAGCCCAGACACACATGCCATTAACTCCGTGCGGGTGAAGTCTGACAGACACGCGTCTCCCATTAAATCGTGGACATTTGACCTTGACATTCAAAACACAGGCCATTAAACGGTGACCTTGACATGACCTTGACATGACCTTGACATGAGGTGACCGTGACCTTTACAATATGACCTTGAGCCCAGACACACATGCCATTAACTCCGTGCGGGTGAAGTCTGACAGACACGCGTCTCCCATTAAATCGTGGACATTTGACCTTGACATTCAAAACACAGGCCATTAAACGGTGACCTTGACATGACCTTGACATGAGGTGACCGTGACCTTTACAATATGACCTTGAGCCCAGACACACATGCCATTAACTCCGTGCGGGTGAAGTCTGACAGACACGCGTCTCCCATTAAATCGTGGACATTTGACCTTGACATTCAAAACACAGGCCATGAAACGGTGACCTTGACATGACCTTGACATGAGGTGACCGTGACCTTTACAATATGACCTTGAGCCCAGACACACATGCCATTAACTCTGTGCGGGTGAAGTCTGACAGACACGCGTCTCCCATTAAATCGTGGACATTTGACCTTGACATTCAAAACACAGGCCATTAAACGGTGACCTTGACATGACCTTGACATGAGGTGACCGTGACCTTTACAATATGACCTTGAGCCCAGACACACATGCCATTAACTCCGTGCGGGTGAAGTCTGACAGACACGCGTCTCCCATTAAATCGTGGACATTTGACCTTGACATTCAAAACACAGGCCATTAAACGGTGACCTTGACATGACCTTGACATGACCTTGACATGACCTTGACATGAGGTGACCGTGACCTTTACAATATGACCTTGAGCCCAGACACACATGCCATTAACTCCGTGCGGGTGAAGTCTGACAGACACGCGTCTCCCATTAAATCGTGGACATTTGACCTTGACATTCAAAACACAGGCCATTAAACGGTGACTTTGACATGACCTTGACATGACCTTGACATGAGGTGACCGTGACCTTTACAATATGACCTTGAGCCCAGACACACATGCCATTAACTCCGTGCGGGTGAAGTCTGACAGACACGCGTCTCCCATTAAATCGTGGACATTTGACCTTGACATTCAAAACACAGGCCATTAAACGGTGACCTTGACATGACCTTGACATGAGGTGACCGTGACCTTTACAATATGACCTTGAGCCCAGACACACATGCCATTAACTCCGTGCGGGTGAAGTCTGACAGACACGCGTCTCCCATTAAATCGTGGACATTTGACCTTGACATTCAAAACACAGGCCATTAAACGGTGACCTTGACATGACCTTGACATGACCTTGACATGAGGTGACCGTGACCTTTACAATATGACCTTGAGCCCAGACACACATGCCATTAACTCCGTGCGGGTGAAGTCTGACAGACACGCGTCTCCCATTAAATCGTGGACATTTGACCTTGACATTCAAAACACAGGCCATTAAACGGTGACCTTGACATGACCTTGACATGAGGTGACCGTGACCTTTACAATATGACCTTGAGCCCAGACACACATGCCATTAACTCCGTGCGGGTGAAGTCTGACAGACACGCGTCTCCCATTAAATCGTGGACATTTGACCTTGACATTCAAAGCACAGGCCATTAAACGGTGACCTTGACATGACCTTGACATGACCTTGACATGAGGTGACCGTGACCTTTACAATATGACCTTGAGCCCAGACACACATGCCATTAACTCCGTGCGGGTGAAGTCTGACAGACACGCGTCTCCCATTAAATCGTGGACATTTGACCTTGACATTCAAAACACAGGCCATTAAACGGTGACCTTGACATGACCTTGACATGACCTTGACATGAGGTGACCGTGACCTTTACAATATGACCTTGAGCCCAGACACACATGCCATTAACTCCGTGCGGGTGAAGTCTGACAGACACGCGTCTCCCATTAAATCGTGGACATTTGACCTTGACATTCAAAACACAGGCCATTAAACGGTGACCTTGACATGACCTTGACATGACCTTGACATGAGGTGACCGTGACCTTTACAATATGACCTTGAGCCCAGACACACATGCCATTAACTCCGTGCGGGTGAAGTCTGACAGACACGCGTCTCCCATTAAATCGTGGACATTTGACCTTGACATTCAAAACACAGGCCATTAAACGGTGACCTTGACATGACCTTGACATGAGGTGACCGTGACCTTTACAATATGACCTTGAGCCCAGACACACATGCCATTAACTCCGTGCGGGTGAAGTCTGACAGACACGCGTCTCCCATTAAATCGTGGACATTTGACCTTGACATTCAAAACACAGGCCATTAAACGGTGACCTTGACATGACCCTGACATGACCTTGACATGAGGTGACCGTGACCTTTACAATATGACCTTGAGCCCAGACACACATGCCATTAACTCCGTGCGGGTGAAGTCTGACAGACACGCGTCTCCCATTAAATCGTGGACATTTGACCTTGACATTCAAAACACAGGCCATTAAACGGTGACCTTGACATGACCTTGACATGACCTTGACATGAGGTGACCGTGACCTTTACAATATGACCTTGAGCCCAGACACACATGCCATTAACTCCGTGCGGGTGAAGTCTGACAGACACGCGTCTCCCATTAAATCGTGGACATTTGACCTTGACATTCAAAACACAGGCCATTAAACGGTGACTTTGACATGACCTTGACATGACCTTGACATGAGGTGACCGTGACCTTTACAATATGACCTTGAGCCCAGACACACATGCCATTAACTCCGTGCAGGTGAAGTCTGACAGACACGCGTCTCCCATTAAATCGTGGACATTTGACCTTGACATTCAAAACACAGGCCATTAAACGGTGACCTTGACATGACCTTGACATGAGGTGACCGTGACCTTTACAATATGACCTTGAGCCCAGACACACATGCCATTAACTCCGTGCGGGTGAAGTCTGACAGACACGCGTCTCCCATTAAATCGTGGACATTTGACCTTGACATTCAAAACACAGGCCATTAAACGGTGACCTTGACATGACCTTGACATGAGGTGACCGTGACCTTTACAATATGACCTTGAGCCCAGACACACATGCCATTAACTCCGTGCGGGTGAAGTCTGACAGACACGCGTCTCCCATTAAATCGTGGACATTTGACCTTGACATTCAAAACACAGGCCATTAAACGGTGACCTTGACATGACCTTGACATGACCTTGACATGAGGTGACCGTGACCTTTACAATATGACCTTGAGCCCAGACACACATGCCATTAACTCCGTGCGGGTGAAGTCTGACAGACACGCGTCTCCCATTAAATCGTGGACATTTGACCTTGACATTCAAAACACAGGCCATTAAACGGTGACCTTGACATGACCTTGACATGAGGTGACCGTGACCTTTACAATATGACCTTGAGCCCAGACACACATGCCATTAACTCCGTGCGGGTGAAGTCTGACAGACACGCGTCTCCCATTAAATCGTGGACATTTGACCTTGACATTCAAAACACAGGCCATTAAACGGTGACCTTGACATGACCTTGACATGAGGTGACCGTGACCTTTACAATATGACCTTGAGCCCAGACACACATGCCATTAACTCCGTGCGGGTGAAGTCTGACAGACACGCGTCTCCCATTAAATCGTGGACATTTGACCTTGACATTCAAAACACAGGCCATTAAACGGTGACCTTGACATGACCTTGACATGAGGTGACCGTGACCTTTACAATATGACCTTGAGCCCAGACACACATGCCATTAACTCCGTGCGGGTGAAGTCTGACAGACACGCGTCTCCCATTAAATCGTGGACATTTGACCTTGACATTCAAAACACAGGCCATTAAACGGTGACCTTGACATGACCTTGACATGACCTTGACATGAGGTGACCGTGACCTTTACAATATGACCTTGAGCCCAGACACACATGCCATTAACTCCGTGCGGGTGAAGTCTGACAGACACGCGTCTCCCATTAAATCGTGGACATTTGACCTTGACATTCAAAACACAGGCCATTAAACGGTGACCTTGACATGACCTTGACATGAGGTGACCGTGACCTTTACAATATGACCTTGAGCCCAGACACACATGCCATTAACTCCGTGCGGGTGAAGTCTGACAGACACGCGTCTCCCATTAAATCGTGGACATTTGACCTTGACATTCAAAACACAGGCCATTAAACGGTGACCTTGACATGACCTTGACATGAGGTGACCGTGACCTTTACAATATGACCTTGAGCCCAGACACACATGCCATTAACTCCGTGCGGGTGAAGTCTGACAGACACGCGTCTCCCATTAAATCGTGGACATTTGACCTTGACATTCAAAACACAGGCCATTAAACGGTGACCTTGACATGACCTTGACATGAGGTGACCGTGACCTTTACAATATGACCTTGAGCCCAGACACACATGCCATTAACTCCGTGCGGGTGAAGTCTGACAGACACGCGTCTCCCATTAAATCGTGGACATTTGACCTTGACATTCAAAACACAGGCCATTAAACGGTGACCTTGACATGACCTTGACATGACCTTGACATGAGGTGACCGTGACCTTTACAATATGACCTTGAGCCCAGACACACATGCCATTAACTCCGTGCGGGTGAAGTCTGACAGACACGCGTCTCCCATTAAATCGTGGACATTTGACCTTGACATTCAAAACACAGGCCATTAAACGGTGACCTTCACATGACCTTGACATGAGGTGACCGTGACCTTTACAATATGACCTTGAGCCCAGACACACATGCCATTAACTCCGTGCGGGTGAAGTCTGACAGACACGCGTCTCCCATTAAATCGTGGACATTTGACCTTGACATTCAAAACACAGGCCATTAAACGGTGACCTTGACATGACCTTGACATGAGGTGACCGTGACCTTTACAATATGACCTTGAGCCCAGACACACATGCCATTAACTCCGTGCGGGTGAAGTCTGACAGACACGCGTCTCCCATTAAATCGTGGACATTTGACCTTGACATTCAAAACACAGGCCATTAAACGGTGACCTTGACATGACCTTGACATGAGGTGACCGTGACCTTTACAATATGACCTTGAGCCCAGACACACATGCCATTAACTCCGTGCGGGTGAAGTCTGACAGACACGCGTCTCCCATTAAATCGTGGACATTTGACCTTGACATTCAAAACACAGGCCATTAAACGGTGACCTTGACATGACCTTGACATGACCTTGACATGAGGTGACCGTGACCTTTACAATATGACCTTGAGCCCAGACACACATGCCATTAACTCCGTGCGGGTGAAGTCTGACAGACACGCGTCTCCCATTAAATCGTGGACATTTGACCTTGACATTCAAAACACAGGCCATTAAACGGTGACCTTGACATGACCTTGACATGAGGTGACCGTGACCTTTACAATATGACCTTGAGCCCAGACACACATGCCATTAACTCCGTGCGGGTGAAGTCTGACAGACACGCGTCTCCCATTAAATCGTGGACATTTGACCTTGACATTCAAAGCACAGGCCATTAAACGGTGACCTTGACATGACCTTGACATGACCTTGACATGAGGTGACCGTGACCTTTACAATATGACCTTGAGCCCAGACACACATGCCATTAACTCCGTGCGGGTGAAGTCTGACAGACACGCGTCTCCCATTAAATCGTGGACATTTGACCTTGACATTCAAAACACAGGCCATTAAACGGTGACCTTGACATGACCTTGACATGACCTTGACATGAGGTGACCGTGACCTTTACAATATGACCTTGAGCCCAGACACACATGCCATTAACTCCGTGCGGGTGAAGTCTGACAGACACGCGTCTCCCATTAAATCGTGGACATTTGACATTGACATTCAAAACACAGGCCATTAAACGGTGACCTTGACATGACCTTGACATGACCTTGACAGGAGGTGACCGTGACCTTTACAATATGACCTTGAGCCCAGACACACATGCCATTAACTCCGTGCGGGTGAAGTCTGACAGACACGCGTCTCCCATTAAATCGTGGACATTTGACCTTGACATTCAAAACACAGGCCATTAAACGGTGACCTTGACATGACCTTGACATGAGGTGACCGTGACCTTTACAATATGACCTTGAGCCCAGACACACATGCCATTAACTCCGTGCGGGTGAAGTCTGACAGACACGCGTCTCCCATTAAATCGTGGACGTGTGACCTTGACATTCAAAACACAGGCCATTAAACGGTGACCTTGACATGACCTTGACATGACCTTGACATGAGGTGACCGTGACCTTTACAATATGACCTTGAGCCCAGACACACATGCCATTAACTCCGTGCGGGTGAAGTCTGATAGACACGCGTCTCCCATTAAATCGTGGACGTTTGACCTTGACATTCAAAACACAGGCCATTAAACGGTGACCTTGACATGACCTTGACATGACCTTGACATGAGGTGACCGTGACCTTTACAATATGACCTTGAGCCCAGACACACATGCCATTAACTCCGTGCGGGTGAAGTCTGACAGACACGCGTCTCCCATTAAATCGTGGACATTTGACCTTGACATTCAAAACACAGGCCATTAAACGGTGACCTTGACATGACCTTGACATGAGGTGACCGTGACCTTTACAATATGACCTTGAGCCCAGACACACATGCCATTAACTCCGTGCGGGTGAAGTCTGACAGACACGCGTCTCCCATTAAATCGTGGACATTTGACCTTGACATTCAAAACACAGGCCATTAAACGGTGACCTTGACATGACCTTGACATGACCTTGACATGAGGTGACCGTGACCTTTACAATATGACCTTGAGCCCAGACACACATGCCATTAACTCCGTGCGGGTGAAGTCTGACAGACACGCGTCTCCCATTAAATCGTGGACATTTGACCTTGACATTCAAAACACAGGCCATTAAACGGTGACCTTGACATGACCTTGACATGAGGTGACCGTGACCTTTACAATATGACCTTGAGCCCAGACACACATGCCATTAACTCCGTGCGGGTGAAGTCTGACAGACACGCGTCTCCCATTAAATCGTGGACGTTTGACCTTCACATTCAAAACACAGGCCATTAAACGGTGACCTTGACATGACCTTGACATGAGGTGACCGTGACCTTTACAATATGACCTTGAGCCCAGACACACAGGCCATTAACTCCGTGCGGGTGAAGTCAGACAGACACGCGTCTCCCATTAAATCGTGGACATTTGACCTTGACATTCAAAACACAGGCCATTAAACGGTGACCTTGACATGACCTTGACATGACCTTGACATGAGGTGACCGTGACCTTTACAATATGACCTTGAGCCCAGACACACATGCCATTAACTCCGTGCGGGTGAAGTCTGACAGACACGCGTCTCCCATTAAATCGTGGACGTTTGACCTTGACATTCAAAACACAGGCCATTAAACGGTGACCTTGACATGACCTTGACATGAGGTGACCGTGACCTTTACAATATGACCTTGAGCCCAGACACACATGCCATTAACTCCGTGCGGGTGAAGTCTGACAGACACGCGTCTCCCATTAAATCGTGGACATTTGACCTTGACATTCAAAACACAGGCCATTAAACGGTGACCTTGACATGACCTTGACATGACCTTGACATGAGGTGACCGTGACCTTTACAATATGACCTTGAGCCCAGACACACATGCCATTAACTCCGTGCGGGTGAAGTCTGACAGACACGCGTCTCCCATTAAATCGTGGACATTTGACCTTGACATTCAAAACACAGGCCATTAAACGGTGACCTTGACATGACCTTGACATGAGGTGACCGTGACCTTTACAATATGACCTTGAGCCCAGACACACATGCCATTAACTCCGTGCGGGTGAAGTCTGACAGACACGCGTCTCCCATTAAATCGTGGACATTTGACCTTGACATTCAAAACACAGGCCATTAAACGGTGACCTTGACATGACCTTGACATGAGGTGACCGTGACCTTTACAATATGACCTTGAGCCCAGACACACATGCCATTAACTCCGTGCGGGTGAAGTCTGACAGACACGCGTCTCCCATTAAATCGTGGACATTTGACCTTGACATTCAAAACACAGGCCATTAAACGGTGACCTTGACATGACCTTGACATGACCTTGACATGAGGTGACCGTGACCTTTACAATATGACCTTGAGCCCAGACACACATGCCATTAACTCCGTGCGGGTGAAGTCTGACAGACACGCGTCTCCCATTAAATCGTGGACGTTTGACCTTGACATTCAAAACACAGGCCATTAAACGGTGACCTTGACATGACCTTGACATGAGGTGACCGTGACCTTTACAATATGACCTTGAGCCGAGACACACATGCCATTAACTCCGTGCGGGTGAAGTCTGACAGACACGCGTCTCCCATTAAATCGTGGACATTTGACCTTGACATTCAAAACACAGGCCATTAAACGGTGACCTTGACATGACCTTGACATGACCTTGACATGAGGTGACCGTGACCTTTACAATATGACCTTGAGCCCAGACACACATGCCATTAACTCCGTGCGGGTGAAGTCTGACAGACACGCGTCTCCCATTAAATCGTGGACATTTGACCTTGACATTCAAAACACAGGCCATTAAACGGTGACCTTGACATGACCTTGACATGACCTTGACATGAGGTGACCGTGACCTTTACAATATGACCTTGAGCCCAGACACACATGCCATTAACTCCGTGCGGGTGAAGTCTGACAGACACGCGTCTCCCATTAAATCGTGGACATTAGACCTTGACATTCAAAACACAGGCCATTAAACGGTGACCTTGACATGACCTTGACATGACCTTGACATGAGGTGACCGTGACCTTTACAATATGACCTTGAGCCCAGACACACATGCCATTAACTCCGTGCGGGTGAAGTCTGACAGACACGCGTCTCCCATTAAATCGTGGACATTTGACCTTGACATTCAAAACACAGGCCATTAAACGGTGACCTTGACATGACCTTGACATGACCTTGACATGAGGTGACCGTGACCTTTACAATATGACCTTGAGCCCAGACACACATGCCATTAACTCCGTGCGGGTGAAGTCTGACAGACACGCGTCTCCCATTAAATCGTGGACATTTGACCTTGACATTCAAAACACAGGCCATTAAACGGTGACCTTGACATGACCTTGACATGAGGTGACCGTGACCTTTACAATATGACCTTGAGCCCAGACACACATGCCATTAACTCCGTGCGGGTGAAGTCTGACAGACACGCGTCTCCCATTAAATCGTGGACATTTGACCTTGACATTCAAAACACAGGCCATTAAACGGTGACCTTGACATGACCTTGACATGAGGTGACCGTGACCTTTACAATATGACCTTGAGCCCAGACACACATGCCATTAACTCCGTGCGGGTGAAGTCTGACAGACACGCGTCTCCCATTAAATCGTGGACATTTGACCTTGACATTCAAAACACAGGCCATTAAACGGTGACCTTGACATGACCTTGACATGAGGTGACCGTGACCTTTACAATATGACCTTGAGCCCAGACACACATGCCATTAACTCCGTGCGGGTGAAGTCTGACAGACACGCGTCTCCCATTAAATCGTGGACATTTGACCTTGACATTCAAAACACAGGCCATTAAACGGTGACCTTGACATGACCTTGACATGAGGTGACCGTGACCTTTACAATATGACCTTGAGCCCAGACACACATGCCATTAACTCCGTGCGGGTGAAGTCTGACAGACACGCGTCTCCCATTAAATCGTGGACATTTGACCTTGACATTCAAAACACAGGCCATTAAACGGTGACCTTGACATGACCTTGACATGAGGTGACCGTGACCTTTACAATATGACCTTGAGCCCAGACACACATGCCATTAACTCCGTGCGGGTGAAGTCTGACAGACACGCGTCTCCCATTAAATCGTGGACATTTGACCTTGACATTCAAAACACAGGCCATTAAACGGTGACCTTGACATGACCTTGACATGACCTTGACATGAGGTGACCGTGACCTTTACAATATGACCTTGAGCCCAGACACACATGCCATTAACTCCGTGCGGGTGAAGTCTGACAGACACGCGTCTCCCATTAAATCGTGGACATTTGACCTTGACATTCAAAACACAGGCCATTAAACGGTGACCTTGACATGACCTTGACATGACCTTGACATGAGGTGACCGTGACCTTTACAATATGACCTTGAGCCCAGACACACATGCCATTAACTCCGTGCGGGTGAAGTCTGACAGACACGCGTCTCCCATTAAATCGTGGACATTTGACCTTGACATTCAAAACACAGGCCATTAAACGGTGACCTTGACATGACCTTGACATGAGGTGACCGTGACCTTTACAATATGACCTTGAGCCCAGACACACATGCCATTAACTCCGTGCGGGTGAAGTCTGACAGACACGCGTCTCCCATTAAATCGTGGACATTTGACCTTGACATTCAAAACACAGGCCATTAAACGGTGACCTTGACATGACCTTGACATGAGGTGACCGTGACCTTTACAATATGACCTTGAGCCCAGACACACATGCCATTAACTCCGTGCGGGTGAAGTCTGACAGACACGCGTCTCCCATTAAATCGTGGACATTTGACCTTGACATTCAAAACACAGGCCATTAAACGGTGACCTTGACATGACCTTGACATGACCTTGACATGAGGTGACCGTGACCTTTACAATATGACCTTGAGCCCAGACACACATGCCATTAACTCCGTGCGGGTGAAGTCTGACAGACACGCGTCTCCCATTAAATCGTGGACATTTGACCTTGACATTCAAAACACAGGCCATTAAACGGTGACCTTGACATGACCTTGACATGAGGTGACCGTGACCTTTACAATATGACCTTGAGCCCAGACACACATGCCATTAACTCCGTGCGGGTGAAGTCTGACAGACACGCGTCTCCCATTAAATCGTGGACGTTTGACCTTCACATTCAAAACACAGGCCATTAAACGGTGACCTTGACATGACCTTGACATGAGGTGACCGTGACCTTTACAATATGACCTTGAGCCCAGACACACAGGCCATTAACTCCGTGCGGGTGAAGTCAGACAGACACGCGTCTCCCATTAAATCGTGGACATTTGACCTTGACATTCAAAACACAGGCCATTAAACGGTGACCTTGACATGACCTTGACATGACCTTGACATGAGGTGACCGTGACCTTTACAATATGACCTTGAGCCCAGACACACATGCCATTAACTCCGTGCGGGTGAAGTCTGACAGACACGCGTCTCCCATTAAATCGTGGACGTTTGACCTTGACATTCAAAACACAGGCCATTAAACGGTGACCTTGACATGACCTTGACATGAGGTGACCGTGACCTTTACAATATGACCTTGAGCCCAGACACACATGCCATTAACTCCGTGCGGGTGAAGTCTGACAGACACGCGTCTCCCATTAAATCGTGGACATTTGACCTTGACATTCAAAACACAGGCCATTAAACGGTGACCTTGACATGACCTTGACATGACCTTGACATGAGGTGACCGTGACCTTTACAATATGACCTTGAGCCCAGACACACATGCCATTAACTCCGTGCGGGTGAAGTCTGACAGACACGCGTCTCCCATTAAATCGTGGACATTTGACCTTGACATTCAAAACACAGGCCATTAAACGGTGACCTTGACATGACCTTGACATGAGGTGACCGTGACCTTTACAATATGACCTTGAGCCCAGACACACATGCCATTAACTCCGTGCGGGTGAAGTCTGACAGACACGCGTCTCCCATTAAATCGTGGACATTTGACCTTGACATTCAAAACACAGGCCATTAAACGGTGACCTTGACATGACCTTGACATGAGGTGACCGTGACCTTTACAATATGACCTTGAGCCCAGACACACATGCCATTAACTCCGTGCGGGTGAAGTCTGACAGACACGCGTCTCCCATTAAATCGTGGACATTTGACCTTGACATTCAAAACACAGGCCATTAAACGGTGACCTTGACATGACCTTGACATGACCTTGACATGAGGTGACCGTGACCTTTACAATATGACCTTGAGCCCAGACACACATGCCATTAACTCCGTGCGGGTGAAGTCTGACAGACACGCGTCTCCCATTAAATCGTGGACGTTTGACCTTGACATTCAAAACACAGGCCATTAAACGGTGACCTTGACATGACCTTGACATGAGGTGACCGTGACCTTTACAATATGACCTTGAGCCCAGACACACATGCCATTAACTCCGTGCGGGTGAAGTCTGACAGACACGCGTCTCCCATTAAATCGTGGACATTTGACCTTGACATTCAAAACACAGGCCATTAAACGGTGACCTTGACATGACCTTGACATGAGGTGACCGTGACCTTTACAATATGACCTTGAGCCCAGACACACATGCCATTAACTCCGTGCGGGTGAAGTCTGACAGACACGCGTCTCCCATTAAATCGTGGACATTTGACCTTGACATTCAAAACACAGGCCATTAAACGGTGACCTTGACATGACCTTGACATGAGGTGACCGTGACCTTTACAATATGACCTTGAGCCCAGACACACATGCCATTAACTCCGTGCGGGTGAAGTCTGACAGACACGCGTCTCCCATTAAATCGTGGACATTTGACCTTGACATTCAAACCACAGGCCATTAAACGGTGACCTTGACATGACCTTGACATGAGGTGACCGTGACCTTTACAATATGACCTTGAGCCCAGACACACATGCCATTAACTCCGTGCGGGTGAAGTCTGACAGACACGCGTCTCCCATTAAATCGTTGACATTTGACCTTGACATTCAAAACACAGGCCATTAAACGGTGACCTTGACATGACCTTGACATGACCTTGACATGAGGTAACCGTGACCTTTACAATATGACCTTGAGCCCAGACACACATGCCATTAACTCCGTGCGGGTGAAGTCTGACAGACACGCGTCTCCCATTAAATCGTGGACATTTGACCTTGACATTCAAAACACAGGCCATTAAACGGTGACCTTGACATGACCTTGACATGACCTTGACATGAGGTGACCGTGACCTTTACAATATGACCTTGAGCCCAGACACACATGCCATTAACTCCGTGCGGGTGAAGTCTGACAGACACGCGTCTCCCATTAAATCGTGGACATTTGACCTTGACATTCAAAACACAGGCCATTAAACGGTGACCTTGACATGACCTTGACATGACCTTGACATGAGGTGACCGTGACCTTTACAATATGACCTTGAGCCCAGACACACATGCCATTAACTCCGTGCGGGTGAAGTCTGACAGACACGCGTCTCCCATTAAATCGTGGACATTTGACCTTGACATTCAAAACACAGGCCATTAAACGGTGACCTTGACATGACCTTGACATGACCTTGACATGAGGTGACCGTGACCTTTACAATATGACCTTGAGCCCAGACACACATGCCATTTACTCCGTGCGGGTGAAGTCTGACAGACACGCGTCTCCCATTAAATCGTGGACATTTGACCTTGACATTCAAAACACAGGCCATTAAACGGTGACCTTGACATGACCTTGACATGACCTTGACATGAGGTGACCGTGACCTTTACAATATGACCTTGAGCCCAGACACACATGCCATTAACTCCGTGCGGGTGAAGTCTGACAGACACGCGTCTCCCATTAAATCGTGGACATTTGACCTTGACATTCAAAACACAGGCCATTAAACGGTGACCTTGACATGACCTTGACATGAGGTGACCGTGACCTTTACAATATGACCTTGAGCCCAGACACACATGCCATTAACTCCGTGCGGGTGAAGTCTGACAGACACGCGTCTCCCATTAAATCGTGGACATTTGACCTTGACATTCAAAACACAGGCCATTAAACGGTGACCTTGACATGACCTTGACATGAGGTGACCGTGACCTTTACAATATGACCTTGAGCCCAGACACACATGCCATTAACTCCGTGCGGGTGAAGTCTGACAGACACGCGTCTCCCATTAAATCGTGGACATTTGACCTTGACATTCAAAACACAGGCCATTAAACGGTGACCTTGACATGACCTTGGCATGAGGTGACCGTGACCTTTACAATATGACCTTGAGCCCAGACACACATGCCATTAACTCCGTGCGGGTGAAGTCAGACAGACACGCGTCTCCCATTAAATCGTGGACATTTGACCTTGACATTCAAAACACAGGCCATTAAACGGTGACCTTGACATGACCTTGACATGAGGTGACCGTGACCTTTACAATATGACCTTGAGCCCAGACACACATGCCATTAACTCCGTGCGGGTGAAGTCTGACAGACACGCGTCTCCCATTAAATCGTGGACATTTGACCTTGACATTCAAAACACAGGCCATTAAACGGTGACCTTGACATGACCTTGACATGAGGTGACCGTGACCTTTACAATATGACCTTGAGCCCAGACACACATGCCATTAACTCCGTGCGGGTGAAGTCTGACAGACACGCGTCTCCCATTAAATCGTGGACATTTGACCTTGACATTCAAAACACAGGCCATTAAACGGTGACCTTGACATGACCTTGACATGAGGTGACCGTGACCTTTACAATATGACCTTGAGCCCAGACACACATGCCATTAACTCCGTGCGGGTGAAGTCTGACAGACACGCGTCTCCCATTAAATCGTGGACATTTGACCTTGACATTCAAAACACAGGCCATTAAACGGTGACCTTGACATGACCTTGACATGACCTTGACATGAGGTGACCGTGACCTTTACAATATGACCTTGAGCCCAGACACACATGCCATTAACTCCGTGCGGGTGAAGTCTGACAGACACGCGTCTCCCATTAAATCGTGGACATTTGACCTTGACATTCAAAACCGTCTCCCATTAAATCGTGGACATTTGACCTTGACATTCAAAACACAGGCCATTAAACGGTGACCTTGACATGACCTTGACATGAGGTGACCGTGACCTTTACAATATGACCTTGAGCCCAGACACACATGCCATTAACTCCGTGCGGGTGAAGTCTGACAGACACGCGTCTCCCATTAAATCGTGGACATTTGACCTTGACATTCAAAACACAGGCCATTAAACGGTGACCTTGACATGACCTTGACATGACCTTGACATGAGGTGACCGTGACCTTTACAATATGACCTTGAGCCCAGACACACATGCCATTAACTCCGTGCGGGTGAAGTCTGACAGACACGCGTCTCCCATTAAATCGTGGACATTTGACCTTGACATTCAAAACACAGGCCATTAAACGGTGACCTTGACATGACCTTGACATGAGGTGACCGTGACCTTTACAATATGACCTTGAGCCCAGACACACATGCCATTAACTCCGTGCGGGTGAAGTCTGACAGACACGCGTCTCCCATTAAATCGTGGACATTTGACCTTGACATTCAAAACACAGGCCATTAAACGGTGACCTTGACATGACCTTGACATGAGGTGACCGTGACCTTTACAATATGACCTTGAGCCCAGACACACATGCCATTAACTCCGTGCGGGTGAAGTCTGACAGACACGCGTCTCCCATTAAATCGTGGACATTTGACCTTGACATTCAAAACACAGGCCATTAAACGGTGACCTTGACATGACCTTGACATGAGGTGACCGTGACCTTTACAATATGACCTTGAGCCCAGACACACATGCCATTAACTCCGTGCGGGTGAAGTCTGACAGACACGCGTCTCCCATTAAATCGTGGACATTTGACCTTGACATTCAAAACACAGGCCATTAAACGGTGACCTTGACATGACCTTGACATGACCTTGACATGAGGTGACCGTGACCTTTACAATATGACCTTGAGCCCAGACACACATGCCATTAACTCCGTGCGGGTGAAGTCTGACAGACACGCGTCTCCCATTAAATCGTGGACATTTGACCTTGACATTCAAAACACAGGCCATTAAACGGTGACCTTGACATGACCTTGACATGAGGTGACCGTGACCTTTACAATATGACCTTGAGCCCAGACACACATGCCATTAACTCCGTGCGGGTGAAGTCTGACAGACACGCGTCTCCCATTAAATCGTGGACATTTGACCTTGACATTCAAAACACAGGCCATTAAACGGTGACCTTGACATGACCTTGACATGAGGTGACCGTGACCTTTACAATATGACCTTGAGCCCAGACACACATGCCATTAACTCCGTGCGGGTGAAGTCTGACAGACACGCGTCTCCCATTAAATCGTGGACATTTGACCTTGACATTCAAAACACAGGCCATTAAACGGTGACCTTGACATGACCTTGACATGAGGTGACCGTGACCTTTACAATATGACCTTGAGCCCAGACACACATGCCATTAACTCCGTGCGGGTGAAGTCTGACAGACACGCGTCTCCCATTAAATCGTGGACATTTGACCTTGACATTCAAAACACAGGCCATTAAACGGTGACCTTGACATGACCTTGACATGACCTTGACATGAGGTGACCGTGACCTTTACAATATGACCTTGAGCCCAGACACACATGCCATTAACTCCGTGCGGGTGAAGTCTGACAGACACGCGTCTCCCATTAAATCGTGGACATTTGACCTTGACATTCAAAACACAGGCCATTAAACGGTGACCTTCACATGACCTTGACATGAGGTGACCGTGACCTTTACAATATGACCTTGAGCCCAGACACACATGCCATTAACTCCGTGCGGGTGAAGTCTGACAGACACGCGTCTCCCATTAAATCGTGGACATTTGACCTTGACATTCAAAACACAGGCCATTAAACGGTGACCTTGACATGACCTTGACATGAGGTGACCGTGACCTTTACAATATGACCTTGAGCCCAGACACACATGCCATTAACTCCGTGCGGGTGAAGTCTGACAGACACGCGTCTCCCATTAAATCGTGGACATTTGACCTTGACATTCAAAACACAGGCCATTAAACGGTGACCTTGACATGACCTTGACATGAGGTGACCGTGACCTTTACAATATGACCTTGAGCCCAGACACACATGCCATTAACTCCGTGCGGGTGAAGTCTGACAGACACGCGTCTCCCATTAAATCGTGGACATTTGACCTTGACATTCAAAACACAGGCCATTAAACGGTGACCTTGACATGACCTTGACATGACCTTGACATGAGGTGACCGTGACCTTTACAATATGACCTTGAGCCCAGACACACATGCCATTAACTCCGTGCGGGTGAAGTCTGACAGACACGCGTCTCCCATTAAATCGTGGACATTTGACCTTGACATTCAAAACACAGGCCATTAAACGGTGACCTTGACATGACCTTGACATGAGGTGACCGTGACCTTTACAATATGACCTTGAGCCCAGACACACATGCCATTAACTCCGTGCGGGTGAAGTCTGACAGACACGCGTCTCCCATTAAATCGTGGACATTTGACCTTGACATTCAAAACACAGGCCATTAAACGGTGACCTTGACATGACCTTGACATGAGGTGACCGTGACCTTTACAATATGACCTTGAGCCCAGACACACATGCCATTAACTCCGTGCGGGTGAAGTCTGACAGACACGCGTCTCCCATTAAATCGTGGACATTTGACCTTGACATTCAAAACACAGGCCATTAAACGGTGACCTTGACATGACCTTGACATGACCTTGACATGAGGTGACCGTGACCTTTACAATATGACCTTGAGCCCAGACACACATGCCATTAACTCCGTGCGGGTGAAGTCTGACAGACACGCGTCTCCCATTAAATCGTGGACATTTGACCTTGACATTCAAAACACAGGCCATTAAACGGTGACCTTGACATGACCTTGACATGAGGTGACCGTGACCTTTACAATATGACCTTGAGCCCAGACACACATGCCATTAACTCCGTGCGGGTGAAGTCTGACAGACACGCGTCTCCCATTAAATCGTGGACGTTTGACCTTCACATTCAAAACACAGGCCATTAAACGGTGACCTTGACATGACCTTGACATGAGGTGACCGTGACCTTTACAATATGACCTTGAGCCCAGACACACAGGCCATTAACTCCGTGCGGGTGAAGTCAGACAGACACGCGTCTCCCATTAAATCGTGGACATTTGACCTTGACATTCAAAACACAGGCCATTAAACGGTGACCTTGACATGACCTTGACATGACCTTGACATGAGGTGACCGTGACCTTTACAATATGACCTTGAGCCCAGACACACATGCCATTAACTCCGTGCGGGTGAAGTCTGACAGACACGCGTCTCCCATTAAATCGTGGACGTTTGACCTTGACATTCAAAACACAGGCCATTAAACGGTGACCTTGACATGACCTTGACATGAGGTGACCGTGACCTTTACAATATGACCTTGAGCCCAGACACACATGCCATTAACTCCGTGCGGGTGAAGTCTGACAGACACGCGTCTCCCATTAAATCGTGGACATTTGACCTTGACATTCAAAACACAGGCCATTAAACGGTGACCTTGACATGACCTTGACATGACCTTGACATGAGGTGACCGTGACCTTTACAATATGACCTTGAGCCCAGACACACATGCCATTAACTCCGTGCGGGTGAAGTCTGACAGACACGCGTCTCCCATTAAATCGTGGACATTTGACCTTGACATTCAAAACACAGGCCATTAAACGGTGACCTTGACATGACCTTGACATGAGGTGACCGTGACCTTTACAATATGACCTTGAGCCCAGACACACATGCCATTAACTCCGTGCGGGTGAAGTCTGACAGACACGCGTCTCCCATTAAATCGTGGACATTTGACCTTGACATTCAAAACACAGGCCATTAAACGGTGACCTTGACATGACCTTGACATGAGGTGACCGTGACCTTTACAATATGACCTTGAGCCCAGACACACATGCCATTAACTCCGTGCGGGTGAAGTCTGACAGACACGCGTCTCCCATTAAATCGTGGACATTTGACCTTGACATTCAAAACACAGGCCATTAAACGGTGACCTTGACATGACCTTGACATGACCTTGACATGAGGTGACCGTGACCTTTACAATATGACCTTGAGCCCAGACACACATGCCATTAACTCCGTGCGGGTGAAGTCTGACAGACACGCGTCTCCCATTAAATCGTGGACGTTTGACCTTGACATTCAAAACACAGGCCATTAAACGGTGACCTTGACATGACCTTGACATGAGGTGACCGTGACCTTTACAATATGACCTTGAGCCGAGACACACATGCCATTAACTCCGTGCGGGTGAAGTCTGACAGACACGCGTCTCCCATTAAATCGTGGACATTTGACCTTGACATTCAAAACACAGGCCATTAAACGGTGACCTTGACATGACCTTGACATGACCTTGACATGAGGTGACCGTGACCTTTACAATATGACCTTGAGCCCAGACACACATGCCATTAACTCCGTGCGGGTGAAGTCTGACAGACACGCGTCTCCCATTAAATCGTGGACATTTGACCTTGACATTCAAAACACAGGCCATTAAACGGTGACCTTGACATGACCTTGACATGACCTTGACATGAGGTGACCGTGACCTTTACAATATGACCTTGAGCCCAGACACACATGCCATTAACTCCGTGCGGGTGAAGTCTGACAGACACGCGTCTCCCATTAAATCGTGGACATTAGACCTTGACATTCAAAACACAGGCCATTAAACGGTGACCTTGACATGACCTTGACATGACCTTGACATGAGGTGACCGTGACCTTTACAATATGACCTTGAGCCCAGACACACATGCCATTAACTCCGTGCGGGTGAAGTCTGACAGACACGCGTCTCCCATTAAATCGTGGACATTTGACCTTGACATTCAAAACACAGGCCATTAAACGGTGACCTTGACATGAACTTGACATGACCTTGACATGAGGTGACCGTGACCTTTACAATATGACCTTGAGCCCAGACACACATGCCATTAACTCCGTGCGGGTGAAGTCTGACAGACACGCGTCTCCCATTAAATCGTGGACATTTGACCTTGACATTCAAAACACAGGCCATTAAACGGTGACCTTGACATGACCTTGACATGAGGTGACCGTGACCTTTACAATATGACCTTGAGCCCAGACACACATGCCATTAACTCCGTGCGGGTGAAGTCTGACAGACACGCGTCTCCCATTAAATCGTGGACATTTGACCTTGACATTCAAAACACAGGCCATTAAACGGTGACCTTGACATGACCTTGACATGAGGTGACCGTGACCTTTACAATATGACCTTGAGCCCAGACACACATGCCATTAACTCCGTGCGGGTGAAGTCTGACAGACACGCGTCTCCCATTAAATCGTGGACATTTGACCTTGACATTCAAAACACAGGCCATTAAACGGTGACCTTGACATGACCTTGACATGAGGTGACCGTGACCTTTACAATATGACCTTGAGCCCAGACACACATGCCATTAACTCCGTGCGGGTGAAGTCTGACAGACACGCGTCTCCCATTAAATCGTGGACATTTGACCTTGACATTCAAAACACAGGCCATTAAACGGTGACCTTGACATGACCTTGACATGAGGTGACCGTGACCTTTACAATATGACCTTGAGCCCAGACACACATGCCATTAACTCCGTGCGGGTGAAGTCTGACAGACACGCGTCTCCCATTAAATCGTGGACATTTGACCTTGACATTCAAAACACAGGCCATTAAACGGTGACCTTGACATGACCTTGACATGAGGTGACCGTGACCTTTACAATATGACCTTGAGCCCAGACACACATGCCATTAACTCCGTGCGGGTGAAGTCTGACAGACACGCGTCTCCCATTAAATCGTGGACATTTGACCTTGACATTCAAAACACAGGCCATTAAACGGTGACCTTGACATGACCTTGACATGACCTTGACATGAGGTGACCGTGACCTTTACAATATGACCTTGAGCCCAGACACACATGCCATTAACTCCGTGCGGGTGAAGTCTGACAGACACGCGTCTCCCATTAAATCGTGGACATTTGACCTTGACATTCAAAACACAGGCCATTAAACGGTGACCTTGACATGACCTTGACATGACCTTGACATGAGGTGACCGTGACCTTTACAATATGACCTTGAGCCCAGACACACATGCCATTAACTCCGTGCGGGTGAAGTCTGACAGACACGCGTCTCCCATTAAATCGTGGACATTTGACCTTGACATTCAAAACACAGGCCATTAAACGGTGACCTTGACATGACCTTGACATGAGGTGACCGTGACCTTTACAATATGACCTTGAGCCCAGACACACATGCCATTAACTCCGTGCGGGTGAAGTCTGACAGACACGCGTCTCCCATTAAATCGTGGACATTTGACCTTGACATTCAAAACACAGGCCATTAAACGGTGACCTTGACATGACCTTGACATGAGGTGACCGTGACCTTTACAATATGACCTTGAGCCCAGACACACATGCCATTAACTCCGTGCGGGTGAAGTCTGACAGACACGCGTCTCCCATTAAATCGTGGACATTTGACCTTGACATTCAAAACACAGGCCATTAAACGGTGACCTTGACATGACCTTGACATGACCTTGACATGAGGTGACCGTGACCTTTACAATATGACCTTGAGCCCAGACACACATGCCATTAACTCCGTGCGGGTGAAGTCTGACAGACACGCGTCTCCCATTAAATCGTGGACATTTGACCTTGACATTCAAAACACAGGCCATTAAACGGTGACCTTGACATGACCTTGACATGAGGTGACCGTGACCTTTACAATATGACCTTGAGCCCAGACACACATGCCATTAACTCCGTGCGGGTGAAGTCTGACAGACACGCGTCTCCCATTAAATCGTGGACGTTTGACCTTCACATTCAAAACACAGGCCATTAAACGGTGACCTTGACATGACCTTGACATGAGGTGACCGTGACCTTTACAATATGACCTTGAGCCCAGACACACAGGCCATTAACTCCGTGCGGGTGAAGTCAGACAGACACGCGTCTCCCATTAAATCGTGGACATTTGACCTTGACATTCAAAACACAGGCCATTAAACGGTGACCTTGACATGACCTTGACATGACCTTGACATGAGGTGACCGTGACCTTTACAATATGACCTTGAGCCCAGACACACATGCCATTAACTCCGTGCGGGTGAAGTCTGACAGACACGCGTCTCCCATTAAATCGTGGACGTTTGACCTTGACATTCAAAACACAGGCCATTAAACGGTGACCTTGACATGACCTTGACATGAGGTGACCGTGACCTTTACAATATGACCTTGAGCCCAGACACACATGCCATTAACTCCGTGCGGGTGAAGTCTGACAGACACGCGTCTCCCATTAAATCGTGGACATTTGACCTTGACATTCAAAACACAGGCCATTAAACGGTGACCTTGACATGACCTTGACATGACCTTGACATGAGGTGACCGTGACCTTTACAATATGACCTTGAGCCCAGACACACATGCCATTAACTCCGTGCGGGTGAAGTCTGACAGACACGCGTCTCCCATTAAATCGTGGACATTTGACCTTGACATTCAAAACACAGGCCATTAAACGGTGACCTTGACATGACCTTGACATGAGGTGACCGTGACCTTTACAATATGACCTTGAGCCCAGACACACATGCCATTAACTCCGTGCGGGTGAAGTCTGACAGACACGCGTCTCCCATTAAATCGTGGACATTTGACCTTGACATTCAAAACACAGGCCATTAAACGGTGACCTTGACATGACCTTGACATGAGGTGACCGTGACCTTTACAATATGACCTTGAGCCCAGACACACATGCCATTAACTCCGTGCGGGTGAAGTCTGACAGACACGCGTCTCCCATTAAATCGTGGACATTTGACCTTGACATTCAAAACACAGGCCATTAAACGGTGACCTTGACATGACCTTGACATGACCTTGACATGAGGTGACCGTGACCTTTACAATATGACCTTGAGCCCAGACACACATGCCATTAACTCCGTGCGGGTGAAGTCTGACAGACACGCGTCTCCCATTAAATCGTGGACGTTTGACCTTGACATTCAAAACACAGGCCATTAAACGGTGACCTTGACATGACCTTGACATGAGGTGACCGTGACCTTTACAATATGACCTTGAGCCCAGACACACATGCCATTAACTCCGTGCGGGTGAAGTCTGACAGACACGCGTCTCCCATTAAATCGTGGACATTTGACCTTGACATTCAAAACACAGGCCATTAAACGGTGACCTTGACATGACCTTGACATGAGGTGACCGTGACCTTTACAATATGACCTTGAGCCCAGACACACATGCCATTAACTCCGTGCGGGTGAAGTCTGACAGACACGCGTCTCCCATTAAATCGTGGACATTTGACCTTGACATTCAAAACACAGGCCATTAAACGGTGACCTTGACATGACCTTGACATGAGGTGACCGTGACCTTTACAATATGACCTTGAGCCCAGACACACATGCCATTAACTCCGTGCGGGTGAAGTCTGACAGACACGCGTCTCCCATTAAATCGTGGACATTTGACCTTGACATTCAAACCACAGGCCATTAAACGGTGACCTTGACATGACCTTGACATGAGGTGACCGTGACCTTTACAATATGACCTTGAGCCCAGACACACATGCCATTAACTCCGTGCGGGTGAAGTCTGACAGACACGCGTCTCCCATTAAATCGTTGACATTTGACCTTGACATTCAAAACACAGGCCATTAAACGGTGACCTTGACATGACCTTGACATGACCTTGACATGAGGTAACCGTGACCTTTACAATATGACCTTGAGCCCAGACACACATGCCATTAACTCCGTGCGGGTGAAGTCTGACAGACACGCGTCTCCCATTAAATCGTGGACATTTGACCTTGACATTCAAAACACAGGCCATTAAACGGTGACCTTGACATGACCTTGACATGACCTTGACATGAGGTGACCGTGACCTTTACAATATGACCTTGAGCCCAGACACACATGCCATTAACTCCGTGCGGGTGAAGTCTGACAGACACGCGTCTCCCATTAAATCGTGGACATTTGACCTTGACATTCAAAACACAGGCCATTAAACGGTGACCTTGACATGACCTTGACATGACCTTGACATGAGGTGACCGTGACCTTTACAATATGACCTTGAGCCCAGACACACATGCCATTAACTCCGTGCGGGTGAAGTCTGACAGACACGCGTCTCCCATTAAATCGTGGACATTTGACCTTGACATTCAAAACACAGGCCATTAAACGGTGACCTTGACATGACCTTGACATGACCTTGACATGAGGTGACCGTGACCTTTACAATATGACCTTGAGCCCAGACACACATGCCATTTACTCCGTGCGGGTGAAGTCTGACAGACACGCGTCTCCCATTAAATCGTGGACATTTGACCTTGACATTCAAAACACAGGCCATTAAACGGTGACCTTGACATGACCTTGACATGACCTTGACATGAGGTGACCGTGACCTTTACAATATGACCTTGAGCCCAGACACACATGCCATTAACTCCGTGCGGGTGAAGTCTGACAGACACGCGTCTCCCATTAAATCGTGGACATTTGACCTTGACATTCAAAACACAGGCCATTAAACGGTGACCTTGACATGACCTTGACATGAGGTGACCGTGACCTTTACAATATGACCTTGAGCCCAGACACACATGCCATTAACTCCGTGCGGGTGAAGTCTGACAGACACGCGTCTCCCATTAAATCGTGGACATTTGACCTTGACATTCAAAACACAGGCCATTAAACGGTGACCTTGACATGACCTTGACATGAGGTGACCGTGACCTTTACAATATGACCTTGAGCCCAGACACACATGCCATTAACTCCGTGCGGGTGAAGTCTGACAGACACGCGTCTCCCATTAAATCGTGGACATTTGACCTTGACATTCAAAACACAGGCCATTAAACGGTGACCTTGACATGACCTTGGCATGAGGTGACCGTGACCTTTACAATATGACCTTGAGCCCAGACACACATGCCATTAACTCCGTGCGGGTGAAGTCAGACAGACACGCGTCTCCCATTAAATCGTGGACATTTGACCTTGACATTCAAAACACAGGCCATTAAACGGTGACCTTGACATGACCTTGACATGAGGTGACCGTGACCTTTACAATATGACCTTGAGCCCAGACACACATGCCATTAACTCCGTGCGGGTGAAGTCTGACAGACACGCGTCTCCCATTAAATCGTGGACATTTGACCTTGACATTCAAAACACAGGCCATTAAACGGTGACCTTGACATGACCTTGACATGAGGTGACCGTGACCTTTACAATATGACCTTGAGCCCAGACACACATGCCATTAACTCCGTGCGGGTGAAGTCTGACAGACACGCGTCTCCCATTAAATCGTGGACATTTGACCTTGACATTCAAAACACAGGCCATTAAACGGTGACCTTGACATGACCTTGACATGAGGTGACCGTGACCTTTACAATATGACCTTGAGCCCAGACACACATGCCATTAACTCCGTGCGGGTGAAGTCTGACAGACACGCGTCTCCCATTAAATCGTGGACATTTGACCTTGACATTCAAAACACAGGCCATTAAACGGTGACCTTGACATGACCTTGACATGACCTTGACATGAGGTGACCGTGACCTTTACAATATGACCTTGAGCCCAGACACACATGCCATTAACTCCGTGCGGGTGAAGTCTGACAGACACGCGTCTCCCATTAAATCGTGGACATTTGACCTTGACATTCAAAACACAGGCCATTAAACGGTGACCTTGACATGACCTTGACATGACCTTGACATGAGGTGACCGTGACCTTTACAATATGACCTTGAGCCCAGACACACATGCCATTAACTCCGTGCGGGTGAAGTCTGACAGACACGCGTCTCCCATTAAATCGTGGACATTTGACCTTGACATTCAAAACACAGGCCATTAAACGGTGACCTTGACATGACCTTGACATGACCTTGACATGAGGTGACCGTGACCTTTACAATATGACCTTGAGCCCAGACACACATGCCATTAACTCCGTGCGGGTGAAGTCTGACAGACACGCGTCTCCCATTAAATCGTGGACATTTGACCTTGACATTCAAAACACAGGCCATTAAACGGTGACCTTGACATGACCTTGACATGACCTTGACATGAGGTGACCGTGACCTTTACAATATGACCTTGAGCCCAGACACACATGCCATTAACTCCGTGCGGGTGAAGTCTGACAGACACGCGTCTCCCATTAAATCGTGGACATTTGACCTTGACATTCAAAACACAGGCCATTAAACGGTGACCTTGACATGACCTTGACATGAGGTGACCGTGACCTTTACAATATGACCTTGAGCCCAGACACACATGCCATTAACTCCGTGCGGGTGAAGTCTGACAGACACGCGTCTCCCATTAAATCGTGGACATTTGACCTTGACATTCAAAACACAGGCCATTAAACGGTGACCTTGACATGACCCTGACATGACCTTGACATGAGGTGACCGTGACCTTTACAATATGACCTTGAGCCCAGACACACATGCCATTAACTCCGTGCGGGTGAAGTCTGACAGACACGCGTCTCCCATTAAATCGTGGACATTTGACCTTGACATTCAAAACACAGGCCATTAAACGGTGACCTTGACATGACCTTGACATGACCTTGACATGAGGTGACCGTGACCTTTACAATATGACCTTGAGCCCAGACACACATGCCATTAACTCCGTGCGGGTGAAGTCTGACAGACACGCGTCTCCCATTAAATCGTGGACATTTGACCTTGACATTCAAAACACAGGCCATTAAACGGTGACTTTGACATGACCTTGACATGACCTTGACATGAGGTGACCGTGACCTTTACAATATGACCTTGAGCCCAGACACACATGCCATTAACTCCGTGCAGGTGAAGTCTGACAGACACGCGTCTCCCATTAAATCGTGGACATTTGACCTTGACATTCAAAACACAGGCCATTAAACGGTGACCTTGACATGACCTTGACATGAGGTGACCGTGACCTTTACAATATGACCTTGAGCCCAGACACACATGCCATTAACTCCGTGCGGGTGAAGTCTGACAGACACGCGTCTCCCATTAAATCGTGGACATTTGACCTTGACATTCAAAACACAGGCCATTAAACGGTGACCTTGACATGACCTTGACATGAGGTGACCGTGACCTTTACAATATGACCTTGAGCCCAGACACACATGCCATTAACTCCGTGCGGGTGAAGTCTGACAGACACGCGTCTCCCATTAAATCGTGGACATTTGACCTTGACATTCAAAACACAGGCCATTAAACGGTGACCTTGACATGACCTTGACATGACCTTGACATGAGGTGACCGTGACCTTTACAATATGTCCTTGAGCCCAGACACACATGCCATTAACTCCGTGCGGGTGAAGTCTGACAGACACGCGTCTCCCATTAAATCGTGGACATTTGACCTTGACATTCAAAACACAGGCCATTAAACGGTGACCTTCACATGACCTTGACATGAGGTGACCGTGACCTTTACAATATGACCTTGAGCCCAGACACACATGCCATTAACTCCGTGCGGGTGAAGTCTGACAGACACGCGTCTCCCATTAAATCGTGGACATTTGACCTTGACATTCAAAACACAGGCCATTAAACGGTGACCTTGACATGACCTTGACATGAGGTGACCGTGACCTTTACAATATGACCTTGAGCCCAGACACACATGCCATTAACTCCGTGCGGGTGAAGTCTGACAGACACGCGTCTCCCATTAAATCGTGGACATTTGACCTTGACATTCAAAACACAGGCCATTAAACGGTGACCTTGACATGACCTTGACATGAGGTGACCGTGACCTTTACAATATGACCTTGAGCCCAGACACACATGCCATTAACTCCGTGCGGGTGAAGTCTGACAGACACGCGTCTCCCATTAAATCGTGGACATTTGACCTTGACATTCAAAACACAGGCCATTAAACGGTGACCTTGACATGACCTTGACATGACCTTGACATGAGGTGACCGTGACCTTTACAATATGACCTTGAGCCCAGACACACATGCCATTAACTCCGTGCGGGTGAAGTCTGACAGACACGCGTCTCCCATTAAATCGTGGACATTTGACCTTGACATTCAAAACACAGGCCATTAAACGGTGACCTTGACATGACCTTGACATGAGGTGACCGTGACCTTTACAATATGACCTTGAGCCCAGACACACATGCCATTAACTCCGTGCGGGTGAAGTCTGACAGACACGCGTCTCCCATTAAATCGTGGACATTTGACCTTGACATTCAAAACACAGGCCATTAAACGGTGACCTTGACATGACCTTGACATGACCTTGACATGAGGTGACCGTGACCTTTACAATATGACCTTGAGCCCAGACACACATGCCATTAACTCCGTGCGGGTGAAGTCTGACAGACACGCGTCTCCCATTAAATCGTGGACATTTGACCTTGACATTCAAAACACAGGCCATTAAACGGTGACCTTGACATGACCTTGACATGAGGTGACCGTGACCTTTACAATATGACCTTGAGCCCAGACACACATGCCATTAACTCCGTGCGGGTGAAGTCTGACAGACACGCGTCTCCCATTAAATCGTGGACATTTGACCTTGACATTCAAAGCACAGGCCATTAAACGGTGACCTTGACATGACCTTGACATGACCTTGACATGAGGTGACCGTGACCTTTACAATATGACCTTGAGCCCAGACACACATGCCATTAACTCCGTGCGGGTGAAGTCTGACAGACACGCGTCTCCCATTAAATCGTGGACATTTGACCTTGACATTCAAAACACAGGCCATTAAACGGTGACCTTGACATGACCTTGACATGACCTTGACATGAGGTGACCGTGACCTTTACAATATGACCTTGAGCCCAGACACACATGCCATTAACTCCGTGCGGGTGAAGTCTGACAGACACGCGTCTCCCATTAAATCGTGGACATTTGACCTTGACATTCAAAACACAGGCCATTAAACGGTGACCTTGACATGACCTTGACATGACCTTGACATGAGGTGACCGTGACCTTTACAATATGACCTTGAGCCCAGACACACATGCCATTAACTCCGTGCGGGTGAAGTCTGACAGACACGCGTCTCCCATTAAATCGTGGACATTTGACCTTGACATTCAAAACACAGGCCATTAAACGGTGACCTTGACATGACCTTGACATGAGGTGACCGTGACCTTTACAATATGACCTTGAGCCCAGACACACATGCCATTAACTCCGTGCGGGTGAAGTCTGACAGACACGCGTCTCCCATTAAATCGTGGACATTTGACCTTGACATTCAAAACACAGGCCATTAAACGGTGACCTTGACATGACCCTGACATGACCTTGACATGAGGTGACCGTGACCTTTACAATATGACCTTGAGCCCAGACACACATGCCATTAACTCCGTGCGGGTGAAGTCTGACAGACACGCGTCTCCCATTAAATCGTGGACATTTGACCTTGACATTCAAAACACAGGCCATTAAACGGTGACCTTGACATGACCTTGACATGACCTTGACATGAGGTGACCGTGACCTTTACAATATGACCTTGAGCCCAGACACACATGCCATTAACTCCGTGCGGGTGAAGTCTGACAGACACGCGTCTCCCATTAAATCGTGGACATTTGACCTTGACATTCAAAACACAGGCCATTAAACGGTGACTTTGACATGACCTTGACATGACCTTGACATGAGGTGACCGTGACCTTTACAATATGACCTTGAGCCCAGACACACATGCCATTAACTCCGTGCAGGTGAAGTCTGACAGACACGCGTCTCCCATTAAATCGTGGACATTTGACCTTGACATTCAAAACACAGGCCATTAAACGGTGACCTTGACATGACCTTGACATGAGGTGACCGTGACCTTTACAATATGACCTTGAGCCCAGACACACATGCCATTAACTCCGTGCGGGTGAAGTCTGACAGACACGCGTCTCCCATTAAATCGTGGACATTTGACCTTGACATTCAAAACACAGGCCATTAAACGGTGACCTTGACATGACCTTGACATGAGGTGACCGTGACCTTTACAATATGACCTTGAGCCCAGACACACATGCCATTAACTCCGTGCGGGTGAAGTCTGACAGACACGCGTCTCCCATTAAATCGTGGACATTTGACCTTGACATTCAAAACACAGGCCATTAAACGGTGACCTTGACATGACCTTGACATGACCTTGACATGAGGTGACCGTGACCTTTACAATATGACCTTGAGCCCAGACACACATGCCATTAACTCCGTGCGGGTGAAGTCTGACAGACACGCGTCTCCCATTAAATCGTGGACATTTGACCTTGACATTCAAAACACAGGCCATTAAACGGTGACCTTGACATGACCTTGACATGAGGTGACCGTGACCTTTACAATATGACCTTGAGCCCAGACACACATGCCATTAACTCCGTGCGGGTGAAGTCTGACAGACACGCGTCTCCCATTAAATCGTGGACATTTGACCTTGACATTCAAAACACAGGCCATTAAACGGTGACCTTGACATGACCTTGACATGAGGTGACCGTGACCTTTACAATATGACCTTGAGCCCAGACACACATGCCATTAACTCCGTGCGGGTGAAGTCTGACAGACACGCGTCTCCCATTAAATCGTGGACATTTGACCTTGACATTCAAAACACAGGCCATTAAACGGTGACCTTGACATGACCTTGACATGAGGTGACCGTGACCTTTACAATATGACCTTGAGCCCAGACACACATGCCATTAACTCCGTGCGGGTGAAGTCTGACAGACACGCGTCTCCCATTAAATCGTGGACATTTGACCTTGACATTCAAAACACAGGCCATTAAACGGTGACCTTGACATGACCTTGACATGACCTTGACATGAGGTGACCGTGACCTTTACAATATGACCTTGAGCCCAGACACACATGCCATTAACTCCGTGCGGGTGAAGTCTGACAGACACGCGTCTCCCATTAAATCGTGGACATTTGACCTTGACATTCAAAACACAGGCCATTAAACGGTGACCTTGACATGACCTTGACATGAGGTGACCGTGACCTTTACAATATGACCTTGAGCCCAGACACACATGCCATTAACTCCGTGCGGGTGAAGTCTGACAGACACGCGTCTCCCATTAAATCGTGGACATTTGACCTTGACATTCAAAACACAGGCCATTAAACGGTGACCTTGACATGACCTTGACATGAGGTGACCGTGACCTTTACAATATGACCTTGAGCCCAGACACACATGCCATTAACTCCGTGCGGGTGAAGTCTGACAGACACGCGTCTCCCATTAAATCGTGGACATTTGACCTTGACATTCAAAACACAGGCCATTAAACGGTGACCTTGACATGACCTTGACATGAGGTGACCGTGACCTTTACAATATGACCTTGAGCCCAGACACACATGCCATTAACTCCGTGCGGGTGAAGTCTGACAGACACGCGTCTCCCATTAAATCGTGGACATTTGACCTTGACATTCAAAACACAGGCCATTAAACGGTGACCTTGACATGACCTTGACATGACCTTGACATGAGGTGACCGTGACCTTTACAATATGACCTTGAGCCCAGACACACATGCCATTAACTCCGTGCGGGTGAAGTCTGACAGACACGCGTCTCCCATTAAATCGTGGACATTTGACCTTGACATTCAAAACACAGGCCATTAAACGGTGACCTTCACATGACCTTGACATGAGGTGACCGTGACCTTTACAATATGACCTTGAGCCCAGACACACATGCCATTAACTCCGTGCGGGTGAAGTCTGACAGACACGCGTCTCCCATTAAATCGTGGACATTTGACCTTGACATTCAAAACACAGGCCATTAAACGGTGACCTTGACATGACCTTGACATGAGGTGACCGTGACCTTTACAATATGACCTTGAGCCCAGACACACATGCCATTAACTCCGTGCGGGTGAAGTCTGACAGACACGCGTCTCCCATTAAATCGTGGACATTTGACCTTGACATTCAAAACACAGGCCATTAAACGGTGACCTTGACATGACCTTGACATGAGGTGACCGTGACCTTTACAATATGACCTTGAGCCCAGACACACATGCCATTAACTCCGTGCGGGTGAAGTCTGACAGACACGCGTCTCCCATTAAATCGTGGACATTTGACCTTGACATTCAAAACACAGGCCATTAAACGGTGACCTTGACATGACCTTGACATGACCTTGACATGAGGTGACCGTGACCTTTACAATATGACCTTGAGCCCAGACACACATGCCATTAACTCCGTGCGGGTGAAGTCTGACAGACACGCGTCTCCCATTAAATCGTGGACATTTGACCTTGACATTCAAAACACAGGCCATTAAACGGTGACCTTGACATGACCTTGACATGAGGTGACCGTGACCTTTACAATATGACCTTGAGCCCAGACACACATGCCATTAACTCCGTGCGGGTGAAGTCTGACAGACACGCGTCTCCCATTAAATCGTGGACATTTGACCTTGACATTCAAAGCACAGGCCATTAAACGGTGACCTTGACATGACCTTGACATGACCTTGACATGAGGTGACCGTGACCTTTACAATATGACCTTGAGCCCAGACACACATGCCATTAACTCCGTGCGGGTGAAGTCTGACAGACACGCGTCTCCCATTAAATCGTGGACATTTGACCTTGACATTCAAAACACAGGCCATTAAACGGTGACCTTGACATGACCTTGACATGACCTTGACATGAGGTGACCGTGACCTTTACAATATGACCTTGAGCCCAGACACACATGCCATTAACTCCGTGCGGGTGAAGTCTGACAGACACGCGTCTCCCATTAAATCGTGGACATTTGACATTGACATTCAAAACACAGGCCATTAAACGGTGACCTTGACATGACCTTGACATGACCTTGACAGGAGGTGACCGTGACCTTTACAATATGACCTTGAGCCCAGACACACATGCCATTAACTCCGTGCGGGTGAAGTCTGACAGACACGCGTCTCCCATTAAATCGTGGACATTTGACCTTGACATTCAAAACACAGGCCATTAAACGGTGACCTTGACATGACCTTGACATGAGGTGACCGTGACCTTTACAATATGACCTTGAGCCCAGACACACATGCCATTAACTCCGTGCGGGTGAAGTCTGACAGACACGCGTCTCCCATTAAATCGTGGACGTGTGACCTTGACATTCAAAACACAGGCCATTAAACGGTGACCTTGACATGACCTTGACATGACCTTGACATGAGGTGACCGTGACCTTTACAATATGACCTTGAGCCCAGACACACATGCCATTAACTCCGTGCGGGTGAAGTCTGATAGACACGCGTCTCCCATTAAATCGTGGACGTTTGACCTTGACATTCAAAACACAGGCCATTAAACGGTGACCTTGACATGACCTTGACATGACCTTGACATGAGGTGACCGTGACCTTTACAATATGACCTTGAGCCCAGACACACATGCCATTAACTCCGTGCGGGTGAAGTCTGACAGACACGCGTCTCCCATTAAATCGTGGACATTTGACCTTGACATTCAAAACACAGGCCATTAAACGGTGACCTTGACATGACCTTGACATGAGGTGACCGTGACCTTTACAATATGACCTTGAGCCCAGACACACATGCCATTAACTCCGTGCGGGTGAAGTCTGACAGACACGCGTCTCCCATTAAATCGTGGACGTGTGACCTTGACATTCAAAACACAGGCCATTAAACGGTGACCTTGACATGACCTTGACATGACCTTGACATGAGGTGACCGTGACCTTTACAATATGACCTTGAGCCCAGACACACATGCCATTAACTCCGTGCGGGTGAAGTCTGATAGACACGCGTCTCCCATTAAATCGTGGACGTTTGACCTTGACATTCAAAACACAGGCCATTAAACGGTGACCTTGACATGACCTTGACATGACCTTGACATGAGGTGACCGTGACCTTTACAATATGACCTTGAGCCCAGACACACATGCCATTAACTCCGTGCGGGTGAAGTCTGACAGACACGCGTCTCCCATTAAATCGTGGACATTTGACCTTGACATTCAAAACACAGGCCATTAAACGGTGACCTTGACATGACCTTGACATGAGGTGACCGTGACCTTTACAATATGACCTTGAGCCCAGACACACATGCCATTAACTCCGTGCGGGTGAAGTCTGACAGACACGCGTCTCCCATTAAATCGTGGACATTTGACCTTGACATTCAAAACACAGGCCATTAAACGGTGACCTTGACATGACCTTGACATGACCTTGACATGAGGTGACCGTGACCTTTACAATATGACCTTGAGCCCAGACACACATGCCATTAACTCCGTGCGGGTGAAGTCTGACAGACACGCGTCTCCCATTAAATCGTGGACATTTGACCTTGACATTCAAAACACAGGCCATTAAACGGTGACCTTGACATGACCTTGACATGAGGTGACCGTGACCTTTACAATATGACCTTGAGCCCAGACACACATGCCATTAACTCCGTGCGGGTGAAGTCTGACAGACACGCGTCTCCCATTAAATCGTGGACGTTTGACCTTGACATTCAAAACACAGGCCATTAAACGGTGACCTTGACATGACCTTGACATGAGGTGAGCGTGACCTTTACAATATGACCTTGAGCCCAGACACACATGCCATTAACTCCGTGCGGGTGAAGTCAGACAGACACGCGTCTCCCATTAAATCGTGGACATTTGACCTTGACATTCAAAACACAGGCCATTAAACGGTGACCTTGACATGACCTTGACATGACCTTGACATGAGGTGACCGTGACCTTTACAATATGACCTTGAGCCCAGACACACATGCCATTAACTCCGTGCGGGTGAAGTCTGACAGACACGCGTCTCCCATTAAATCGTGGACATTTGACCTTGACATTCAAAACACAGGCCATTAAACGGTGACCTTGACATGACCTTGACATGACCTTGACATGAGGTGACCGTGACCTTTACAATATGACCTTGAGCCCAGACACACATGCCATTAACTCCGTGCGGGTGAAGTCTGACAGACACGCGTCTCCCATTAAATCGTGGACATTTGACCTTGACATTCAAAACACAGGCCATTAAACGGTGACCTTGACATGACCTTGACATGAGGTGACCGTGACCTTTACAATATGACCTTGAGCCCAGACACACATGCCATTAACTCCGTGCGGGTGAAGTCTGACAGACACGCGTCTCCCATTAAATCGTGGACATTTGACCTTGACATTCAAAACACAGGCCATTAAACGGTGACCTTGACATGACCTTGACATGAGGTGACCGTGACCTTTACAATATGACCTTGAGCCCAGACACACATGCCATTAACTCCGTGCGGGTGAAGTCTGACAGACACGCGTCTCCCATTAAATCGTGGACATTTGACCTTGACATTCAAAACACAGGCCATTAAACGGTGACCTTGACATGACCTTGACATGAGGTGACCGTGACCTTTACAATATGACCTTGAGCCCAGACACACATGCCATTAACTCCGTGCGGGTGAAGTCTGACAGACACGCGTCTCCCATTAAATCGTGGACATTTGACCTTGACATTCAAAACACAGGCCATTAAACGGTGACCTTGACATGACCTTGACATGACCTTGACATGACCTTGACATGAGGTGACCGTGACCTTTACAATATGACCTTGAGCCCAGACACACATGCCATTAACTCCGTGCGGGTGAAGTCTGACAGACACGCGTCTCCCATTAAATCGTGGACATTTGACCTTGACATTCAAAACACAGGCCATTAAACGGTGACTTGACATGACCTTGACATGACCTTGACATGAGGTGACCGTGACCTTTACAATATGACCTTGAGCCCAGACACACATGCCATTAACTCCGTGCGGGTGAAGTCTGACAGACACGCGTCTCCCATTAAATCGTGGACATTTGACCTTGACATTCAAAACACAGGCCATTAAACGGTGACCTTGACATGACCTTGACATGAGGTGACCGTGACCTTTACAATATGACCTTGAGCCCAGACACACATGCCATTAACTCCGTGCGGGTGAAGTCTGACAGACACGCGTCTCCCATTAAATCGTGGACATTTGACCTTGACATTCAAAACACAGGCCATTAAACGGTGACCTTGACATGACCTTGACATGACCTTGACATGAGGTGACCGTGACCTTTACAATATGACCTTGAGCCCAGACACACATGCCATTAACTCCGTGCGGGTGAAGTCTGACAGACACGCGTCTCCCATTAAATCGTGGACATTTGACCTTGACATTCAAAACACAGGCCATTAAACGGTGACCTTGACATGACCTTGACATGAGGTGACCGTGACCTTTACAATATGACCTTGAGCCCAGACACACATGCCATTAACTCCGTGCGGGTGAAGTCTGACAGACACGCGTCTCCCATTAAATCGTGGACATTTGACCTTGACATTCAAAACACAGGCCATTAAACGGTGACCTTGACATGACCTTGACATGACCTTGACATGAGGTGACCGTGACCTTTACAATATGACCTTGAGCCCAGACACACATGCCATTAACTCCGTGCGGGTGAAGTCTGACAGACACGCGTCTCCCATTAAATCGTGGACATTTGACCTTGACATTCAAAACACAGGCCATTAAACGGTGACCTTGACATGACCTTGACATGAGGTGACCGTGACCTTTACAATATGACCTTGAGCCCAGACACACATGCCATTAACTCCGTGCGGGTGAAGTCTGACAGACACGCGTCTCCCATTAAATCGTGGACATTTGACCTTGACATTCAAAACACAGGCCATTAAACGGTGACCTTGACATGACCTTGACATGACCTTGACATGAGGTGACCGTGACCTTTACAATATGACCTTGAGCCCAGACACACATGCCATTAACTCCGTGCGGGTGAAGTCTGACAGACACGCGTCTCCCATTAAATCGTGGACATTTGACCTTGACATTCAAAACACAGGCCATTAAACGGTGACCTTGACATGACCTTGACATGAGGTGACCGTGACCTTTACAATATGACCTTGAGCCCAGACACACATGCCATTAACTCCGTGCGGGTGAAGTCTGACAGACACGCGTCTCCCATTAAATCGTGGACATTTGACCTTGACATTCAAAACACAGGCCATTAAACGGTGACCTTGACATGACCTTGACATGAGGTGACCGTGACCTTTACAATATGACCTTGAGCCCAGACACACATGCCATTAACTCCGTGCGGGTGAAGTCTGACAGACACGCGTCTCCCATTAAATCGTGGACATTTGACCTTGACATTCAAAACACAGGCCATTAAACGGTGACCTTGACATGACCTTGACATGACCTTGACATGAGGTGACCGTGACCTTTACAATATGACCTTGAGCCCAGACACACATGCCATTAACTCCGTGCGGGTGAAGTCTGACAGACACGCGTCTCCCATTAAATCGTGGACATTTGACCTTGACATTCAAAACACAGGCCATTAAACGGTGACCTTGACATGACCTTGACATGAGGTGACCGTGACCTTTACAATATGACCTTGAGCCCAGACACACATGCCATTAACTCCGTGCGGGTGAAGTCTGACAGACACGCGTCTCCCATTAAATCGTGGACATTTGACCTTGACATTCAAAACACAGGCCATTAAACGGTGACCTTGACATGACCTTGACATGAGGTGACCGTGACCTTTACAATATGACCTTGAGCCCAGACACACATGCCATTAACTCCGTGCGGGTGAAGTCTGACAGACACGCGTCTCCCATTAAATCGTGGACATTTGACCTTGACATTCAAAACACAGGCCATTAAACGGTGACCTTGACATGACCTTGACATGAGGTGACCGTGACCTTTACAATATGACCTTGAGCCCAGACACACATGCCATTAACTCCGTGCGGGTGAAGTCTGACAGACACGCGTCTCCCATTAAATCGTGGACATTTGACCTTGACATTCAAAACACAGGCCATTAAACGGTGACCTTGACATGACCTTGACATGAGGTGACCGTGACCTTTACAATATGACCTTGAGCCCAGACACACATGCCATTAACTCCGTGCGGGTGAAGTCTGACAGACACGCGTCTCCCATTAAATCGTGGACATTTGACCTTGACATTCAAAACACAGGCCATTAAACGGTGACCTTGACATGACCTTGACATGAGGTGACCGTGACCTTTACAATATGACCTTGAGCCCAGACACACATGCCATTAACTCCGTGCGGGTGAAGTCTGACAGACACGCGTCTCCCATTAAATCGTGGACATTTGACCTTGACATTCAAAACACAGGCCATTAAACGGTGACCTTGACATGACCTTGACATGAGGTGACCGTGACCTTTACAATATGACCTTGAGCCCAGACACACATGCCATTAACTCCGTGCGGGTGAAGTCTGACAGACACGCGTCTCCCATTAAATCGTGGACATTTGACCTTGACATTCAAAACACAGGCCATTAAACGGTGACCTTGACATGACCTTGACATGAGGTGACCGTGACCTTTACAATATGACCTTGAGCCCAGACACACATGCCATTAACTCCGTGCGGGTGAAGTCTGACAGACACGCGTCTCCCATTAAATCGTGGACATTTGACCTTGACATTCAAAACACAGGCCATTAAACGGTGACCTTGACATGACCTTGACATGAGGTGACCGTGACCTTTACAATATGACCTTGAGCCCAGACACACATGCCATTAACTCCGTGCGGGTGAAGTCTGACAGACACGCGTCTCCCATTAAATCGTGGACATTTGACCTTGACATTCAAAACACAGGCCATTAAACGGTGACCTTGACATGACCTTGACATGAGGTGACCGTGACCTTTACAATATGACCTTGAGCCCAGACACACATGCCATTAACTCCGTGCGGGTGAAGTCTGACAGACACGCGTCTCCCATTAAATCGTGGACATTTGACCTTGACATTCAAAACACAGGCCATTAAACGGTGACCTTGACATGACCTTGACATGAGGTGACCGTGACCTTTACAATATGACCTTGAGCCCAGACACACATGCCATTAACTCCGTGCGGGTGAAGTCTGACAGACACGCGTCTCCCATTAAATCGTGGACATTTGACCTTGACATTCAAAACACAGGCCATTAAACGGTGACCTTGACATGACCTTGACATGAGGTGACCGTGACCTTTACAATATGACCTTGAGCCCAGACACACATGCCATTAACTCCGTGCGGGTGAAGTCTGACAGACACGCGTCTCCCATTAAATCGTGGACATTTGACCTTGACATTCAAAACACAGGCCATTAAACGGTGACCTTGACATGACCTTGACATGAGGTGACCGTGACCTTTACAATATGACCTTGAGCCCAGACACACATGCCATTAACTCCGTGCGGGTGAAGTCTGACAGACACGCGTCTCCCATTAAATCGTGGACATTTGACCTTGACATTCAAAACACAGGCCATTAAACGGTGACCTTGACATGACCTTGACATGAGGTGACCGTGACCTTTACAATATGACCTTGAGCCCAGACACACATGCCATTAACTCCGTGCGGGTGAAGTCTGACAGACACGCGTCTCCCATTAAATCGTGGACATTTGACCTTGACATTCAAAACACAGGCCATTAAACGGTGACCTTGACATGACCTTGACATGAGGTGACCGTGACCTTTACAATATGACCTTGAGCCCAGACACACATGCCATTAACTCCGTGCGGGTGAAGTCTGACAGACACGCGTCTCCCATTAAATCGTGGACATTTGACCTTGACATTCAAAACACAGGCCATTAAACGGTGACCTTGACATGACCTTGACATGAGGTGACCGTGACCTTTACAATATGACCTTGAGCCCAGACACACATGCCATTAACTCCGTGCGGGTGAAGTCTGACAGACACGCGTCTCCCATTAAATCGTGGACATTTGACCTTGACATTCAAAACACAGGCCATTAAACGGTGACCTTGACATGACCTTGACATGAGGTGACCGTGACCTTTACAATATGACCTTGAGCCCAGACACACATGCCATTAACTCCGTGCGGGTGAAGTCTGACAGACACGCGTCTCCCATTAAATCGTGGACATTTGACCTTGACATTCAAAACACAGGCCATTAAACGGTGACCTTGACATGACCTTGACATGAGGTGACCGTGACCTTTACAATATGACCTTGAGCCCAGACACACATGCCATTAACTCCGTGCGGGTGAAGTCTGACAGACACGCGTCTCCCATTAAATCGTGGACATTTGACCTTGACATTCAAAACACAGGCCATTAACATTAAACGGTGACCTTGACATGACCTTGACATGAGGTGACCGTGACCTTTACAATATGACCTTGAGCCCAGACACACATGCCATTAACTCCGTGCGGGTGAAGTCTGACAGACACGCGTCTCCCATTAAATCGTGGACATTTGACCTTGACATTCAAAACACAGGCCATTAAACGGTGACCTTGACATGACCTTGACATGAGGTGACCGTGACCTTTACAATATGACCTTGAGCCCAGACACACATGCCATTAACTCCGTGCGGGTGAAGTCTGACAGACACGCGTCTCCCATTAAATCGTGGACATTTGACCTTGACATTCAAAACACAGGCCATTAAACGGTGACCTTGACATGACCTTGACATGAGGTGACCGTGACCTTTACAATATGACCTTGAGCCCAGACACACATGCCATTAACTCCGTGCGGGTGAAGTCTGACAGACACGCGTCTCCCATTAAATCGTGGACATTTGACCTTGACATTCAAAACACAGGCCATTAAACGGTGACCTTGACATGACCTTGACATGAGGTGACCGTGACCTTTACAATATGACCTTGAGCCCAGACACACATGCCATTAACTCCGTGCGGGTGAAGTCTGACAGACACGCGTCTCCCATTAAATCGTGGACATTTGACCTTGACATTCAAAACACAGGCCATTAAACGGTGACCTTGACATGACCTTGACATGAGGTGACCGTGACCTTTACAATATGACCTTGAGCCCAGACACACATGCCATTAACTCCGTGCGGGTGAAGTCTGACAGACACGCGTCTCCCATTAAATCGTGGACATTTGACCTTGACATTCAAAACACAGGCCATTAAACGGTGACCTTGACATGACCTTGACATGAGGTGACCGTGACCTTTACAATATGACCTTGAGCCCAGACACACATGCCATTAACTCCGTGCGGGTGAAGTCTGACAGACACGCGTCTCCCATTAAATCGTGGACATTTGACCTTGACATTCAAAACACAGGCCATTAAACGGTGACCTTGACATGACCTTGACATGAGGTGACCGTGACCTTTACAATATGACCTTGAGCCCAGACACACATGCCATTAACTCCGTGCGGGTGAAGTCTGACAGACACGCGTCTCCCATTAAATCGTGGACATTTGACCTTGACATTCAAAACACAGGCCATTAAACGGTGACCTTGACATGACCTTGACATGAGGTGACCGTGACCTTTACAATATGACCTTGAGCCCAGACACACATGCCATTAACTCCGTGCGGGTGAAGTCTGACAGACACGCGTCTCCCATTAAATCGTGGACATTTGACCTTGACATTCAAAACACAGGCCATTAAACGGTGACCTTGACATGACCTTGACATGAGGTGACCGTGACCTTTACAATATGACCTTGAGCCCAGACACACATGCCATTAACTCCGTGCGGGTGAAGTCTGACAGACACGCGTCTCCCATTAAATCGTGGACATTTGACCTTGACATTCAAAACACAGGCCATTAAACGGTGACCTTGACATGACCTTGACATGAGGTGACCGTGACCTTTACAATATGACCTTGAGCCCAGACACACATGCCATTAACTCCGTGCGGGTGAAGTCTGACAGACACGCGTCTCCCATTAAATCGTGGACATTTGACCTTGACATTCAAAACACAGGCCATTAAACGGTGACCTTGACATGACCTTGACATGAGGTGACCGTGACCTTTACAATATGACCTTGAGCCCAGACACACATGCCATTAACTCCGTGCGGGTGAAGTCTGACAGACACGCGTCTCCCATTAAATCGTGGACATTTGACCTTGACATTCAAAACACAGGCCATTAAACGGTGACCTTGACATGACCTTGACATGAGGTGACCGTGACCTTTACAATATGACCTTGAGCCCAGACACACATGCCATTAACTCCGTGCGGGTGAAGTCTGACAGACACGCGTCTCCCATTAAATCGTGGACATTTGACCTTGACATTCAAAACACAGGCCATTAAACGGTGACCTTGACATGACCTTGACATGAGGTGACCGTGACCTTTACAATATGACCTTGAGCCCAGACACACATGCCATTAACTCCGTGCGGGTGAAGTCTGACAGACACGCGTCTCCCATTAAATCGTGGACATTTGACCTTGACATTCAAAACACAGGCCATTAAACGGTGACCTTGACATGACCTTGACATGAGGTGACCGTGACCTTTACAATATGACCTTGAGCCCAGACACACATGCCATTAACTCCGTGCGGGTGAAGTCTGACAGACACGCGTCTCCCATTAAATCGTGGACATTTGACCTTGACATTCAAAACACAGGCCATTAAACGGTGACCTTGACATGACCTTGACATGAGGTGACCGTGACCTTTACAATATGACCTTGAGCCCAGACACACATGCCATTAACTCCGTGCGGGTGAAGTCTGACAGACACGCGTCTCCCATTAAATCGTGGACATTTGACCTTGACATTCAAAACACAGGCCATTAAACGGTGACCTTGACATGACCTTGACATGAGGTGACCGTGACCTTTACAATATGACCTTGAGCCCAGACACACATGCCATTAACTCCGTGCGGGTGAAGTCTGACAGACACGCGTCTCCCATTAAATCGTGGACATTTGACCTTGACATTCAAAACACAGGCCATTAAACGGTGACCTTGACATGACCTGTGACATGAGGTGACCGTGACCTTTACAATATGACCTTGAGCCCAGACACACATGCCATTAACTCCGTGCGGGTGAAGTCTGACAGACACGCGTCTCCCATTAAATCGTGGACATTTGACCTTGACATTCAAAACACAGGCCATTAAACGGTGACCTTGACATGACCTTGACATGAGGTGACCGTGACCTTTACAATATGACCTTGAGCCCAGACACACATGCCATTAACTCCGTGCGGGTGAAGTCTGACAGACACGCGTCTCCCATTAAATCGTGGACATTTGACCTTGACATTCAAAACACAGGCCATTAAACGGTGACCTTGACATGACCTTGACATGAGGTGACCGTGACCTTTACAATATGACCTTGAGCCCAGACACACATGCCATTAACTCCGTGCGGGTGAAGTCTGACAGACACGCGTCTCCCATTAAATCGTGGACATTTGACCTTGACATTCAAAACACAGGCCATTAAACGGTGACCTTGACATGACCTTGACATGAGGTGACCGTGACCTTTACAATATGACCTTGAGCCCAGACACACATGCCATTAACTCCGTGCGGGTGAAGTCTGACAGACACGCGTCTCCCATTAAATCGTGGACATTTGACCTTGACATTCAAAACACAGGCCATTAAACGGTGACCTTGACATGACCTTGACATGAGGTGACCGTGACCTTTACAATATGACCTTGAGCCCAGACACACATGCCATTAACTCCGTGCGGGTGAAGTCTGACAGACACGCGTCTCCCATTAAATCGTGGACATTTGACCTTGACATTCAAAACACAGGCCATTAAACGGTGACCTTGACATGACCTTGACATGAGGTGACCGTGACCTTTACAATATGACCTTGAGCCCAGACACACATGCCATTAACTCCGTGCGGGTGAAGTCTGACAGACACGCGTCTCCCATTAAATCGTGGACATTTGACCTTGACATTCAAAACACAGGCCATTAAACGGTGACCTTGACATGACCTTGACATGAGGTGACCGTGACCTTTACAATATGACCTTGAGCCCAGACACACATGCCATTAACTCCGTGCGGGTGAAGTCTGACAGACACGCGTCTCCCATTAAATCGTGGACATTTGACCTTGACATTCAAAACACAGGCCATTAAACGGTGACCTTGACATGACCTTGACATGAGGTGACCGTGACCTTTACAATATGACCTTGAGCCCAGACACACATGCCATTAACTCCGTGCGGGTGAAGTCTGACAGACACGCGTCTCCCATTAAATCGTGGACATTTGACCTTGACATTCAAAACACAGGCCATTAAACGGTGACCTTGACATGACCTTGACATGAGGTGACCGTGACCTTTACAATATGACCTTGAGCCCAGACACACATGCCATTAACTCCGTGCGGGTGAAGTCTGACAGACACGCGTCTCCCATTAAATCGTGGACATTTGACCTTGACATTCAAAACACAGGCCATTAAACGGTGACCTTGACATGACCTTGACATGAGGTGACCGTGACCTTTACAATATGACCTTGAGCCCAGACACACATGCCATTAACTCCGTGCGGGTGAAGTCTGACAGACACGCGTCTCCCATTAAATCGTGGACATTTGACCTTGACATTCAAAACACAGGCCATTAAACGGTGACCTTGACATGACCTTGACATGAGGTGACCGTGACCTTTACAATATGACCTTGAGCCCAGACACACATGCCATTAACTCCGTGCGGGTGAAGTCTGACAGACACGCGTCTCCCATTAAATCGTGGACATTTGACCTTGACATTCAAAACACAGGCCATTAAACGGTGACCTTGACATGACCTTGACATGAGGTGACCGTGACCTTTACAATATGACCTTGAGCCCAGACACACATGCCATTAACTCCGTGCGGGTGAAGTCTGACAGACACGCGTCTCCCATTAAATCGTGGACATTTGACCTTGACATTCAAAACACAGGCCATTAAACGGTGACCTTGACATGACCTTGACATGAGGTGACCGTGACCTTTACAATATGACCTTGAGCCCAGACACACATGCCATTAACTCCGTGCGGGTGAAGTCTGACAGACACGCGTCTCCCATTAAATCGTGGACATTTGACCTTGACATTCAAAACACAGGCCATTAAACGGTGACCTTGACATGACCTTGACATGAGGTGACCGTGACCTTTACAATATGACCTTGAGCCCAGACACACATGCCATTAACTCCGTGCGGGTGAAGTCTGACAGACACGCGTCTCCCATTAAATCGTGGACATTTGACCTTGACATTCAAAACACAGGCCATTAAACGGTGACCTTGACATGACCTTGACATGAGGTGACCGTGACCTTTACAATATGACCTTGAGCCCAGACACACATGCCATTAACTCCGTGCGGGTGAAGTCTGACAGACACGCGTCTCCCATTAAATCGTGGACATTTGACCTTGACATTCAAAACACAGGCCATTAAACGGTGACCTTGACATGACCTTGACATGAGGTGACCGTGACCTTTACAATATGACCTTGAGCCCAGACACACATGCCATTAACTCCGTGCGGGTGAAGTCTGACAGACACGCGTCTCCCATTAAATCGTGGACATTTGACCTTGACATTCAAAACACAGGCCATTAAACGGTGACCTTGACATGACCTTGACATGAGGTGACCGTGACCTTTACAATATGACCTTGAGCCCAGACACACATGCCATTAACTCCGTGCGGGTGAAGTCTGACAGACACGCGTCTCCCATTAAATCGTGGACATTTGACCTTGACATTCAAAACACAGGCCATTAAACGGTGACCTTGACATGACCTTGACATGAGGTGACCGTGACCTTTACAATATGACCTTGAGCCCAGACACACATGCCATTAACTCCGTGCGGGTGAAGTCTGACAGACACGCGTCTCCCATTAAATCGTGGACATTTGACCTTGACATTCAAAACACAGGCCATTAAACGGTGACCTTGACATGACCTTGACATGAGGTGACCGTGACCTTTACAATATGACCTTGAGCCCAGACACACATGCCATTAACTCCGTGCGGGTGAAGTCTGACAGACACGCGTCTCCCATTAAATCGTGGACATTTGACCTTGACATTCAAAACACAGGCCATTAAACGGTGACCTTGACATGACCTTGACATGAGGTGACCGTGACCTTTACAATATGACCTTGAGCCCAGACACACATGCCATTAACTCCGTGCGGGTGAAGTCTGACAGACACGCGTCTCCCATTAAATCGTGGACATTTGACCTTGACATTCAAAACACAGGCCATTAAACGGTGACCTTGACATGACCTTGACATGAGGTGACCGTGACCTTTACAATATGACCTTGAGCCCAGACACACATGCCATTAACTCCGTGCGGGTGAAGTCTGACAGACACGCGTCTCCCATTAAATCGTGGACATTTGACCTTGACATTCAAAACACAGGCCATTAAACGGTGACCTTGACATGACCTTGACATGAGGTGACCGTGACCTTTACAATATGACCTTGAGCCCAGACACACATGCCATTAACTCCGTGCGGGTGAAGTCTGACAGACACGCGTCTCCCATTAAATCGTGGACATTTGACCTTGACATTCAAAACACAGGCCATTAAACGGTGACCTTGACATGACCTTGACATGAGGTGACCGTGACCTTTACAATATGACCTTGAGCCCAGACACACATGCCATTAACTCCGTGCGGGTGAAGTCTGACAGACACGCGTCTCCCATTAAATCGTGGACATTTGACCTTGACATTCAAAACACAGGCCATTAAACGGTGACCTTGACATGACCTTGACATGAGGTGACCGTGACCTTTACAATATGACCTTGAGCCCAGACACACATGCCATTAACTCCGTGCGGGTGAAGTCTGACAGACACGCGTCTCCCATTAAATCGTGGACATTTGACCTTGACATTCAAAACACAGGCCATTAAACGGTGACCTTGACATGACCTTGACATGAGGTGACCGTGACCTTTACAATATGACCTTGAGCCCAGACACACATGCCATTAACTCCGTGCGGGTGAAGTCTGACAGACACGCGTCTCCCATTAAATCGTGGACATTTGACCTTGACATTCAAAACACAGGCCATTAAACGGTGACCTTGACATGACCTTGACATGAGGTGACCGTGACCTTTACAATATGACCTTGAGCCCAGACACACATGCCATTAACTCCGTGCGGGTGAAGTCTGACAGACACGCGTCTCCCATTAAATCGTGGACATTTGACCTTGACATTCAAAACACAGGCCATTAAACGGTGACCTTGACATGACCTTGACATGAGGTGACCGTGACCTTTACAATATGACCTTGAGCCCAGACACACATGCCATTAACTCCGTGCGGGTGAAGTCTGACAGACACGCGTCTCCCATTAAATCGTGGACATTTGACCTTGACATTCAAAACACAGGCCATTAAACGGTGACCTTGACATGACCTTGACATGAGGTGACCGTGACCTTTACAATATGACCTTGAGCCCAGACACACATGCCATTAACTCCGTGCGGGTGAAGTCTGACAGACACGCGTCTCCCATTAAATCGTGGACATTTGACCTTGACATTCAAAACACAGGCCATTAAACGGTGACCTTGACATGACCTTGACATGAGGTGACCGTGACCTTTACAATATGACCTTGAGCCCAGACACACATGCCATTAACTCCGTGCGGGTGAAGTCTGACAGACACGCGTCTCCCATTAAATCGTGGACATTTGACCTTGACATTCAAAACACAGGCCATTAAACGGTGACCTTGACATGACCTTGACATGAGGTGACCGTGACCTTTACAATATGACCTTGAGCCCAGACACACATGCCATTAACTCCGTGCGGGTGAAGTCTGACAGACACGCGTCTCCCATTAAATCGTGGACATTTGACCTTGACATTCAAAACACAGGCCATTAAACGGTGACCTTGACATGACCTTGACATGAGGTGACCGTGACCTTTACAATATGACCTTGAGCCCAGACACACATGCCATTAACTCCGTGCGGGTGAAGTCTGACAGACACGCGTCTCCCATTAAATCGTGGACATTTGACCTTGACATTCAAAACACAGGCCATTAAACGGTGACCTTGACATGACCTTGACATGAGGTGACCGTGACCTTTACAATATGACCTTGAGCCCAGACACACATGCCATTAACTCCGTGCGGGTGAAGTCTGACAGACACGCGTCTCCCATTAAATCGTGGACATTTGACCTTGACATTCAAAACACAGGCCATTAAACGGTGACCTTGACATGACCTTGACATGAGGTGACCGTGACCTTTACAATATGACCTTGAGCCCAGACACACATGCCATTAACTCCGTGCGGGTGAAGTCTGACAGACACGCGTCTCCCATTAAATCGTGGACATTTGACCTTGACATTCAAAACACAGGCCATTAAACGGTGACCTTGACATGACCTTGACATGAGGTGACCGTGACCTTTACAATATGACCTTGAGCCCAGACACACATGCCATTAACTCCGTGCGGGTGAAGTCTGACAGACACGCGTCTCCCATTAAATCGTGGACATTTGACCTTGACATTCAAAACACAGGCCATTAAACGGTGACCTTGACATGACCTTGACATGAGGTGACCGTGACCTTTACAATATGACCTTGAGCCCAGACACACATGCCATTAACTCCGTGCGGGTGAAGTCTGACAGACACGCGTCTCCCATTAAATCGTGGACATTTGACCTTGACATTCAAAACACAGGCCATTAAACGGTGACCTTGACATGACCTTGACATGAGGTGACCGTGACCTTTACAATATGACCTTGAGCCCAGACACACATGCCATTAACTCCGTGCGGGTGAAGTCTGACAGACACGCGTCTCCCATTAAATCGTGGACATTTGACCTTGACATTCAAAACACAGGCCATTAAACGGTGACCTTGACATGACCTTGACATGAGGTGACCGTGACCTTTACAATATGACCTTGAGCCCAGACACACATGCCATTAACTCCGTGCGGGTGAAGTCTGACAGACACGCGTCTCCCATTAAATCGTGGACATTTGACCTTGACATTCAAAACACAGGCCATTAAACGGTGACCTTGACATGACCTTGACATGAGGTGACCGTGACCTTTACAATATGACCTTGAGCCCAGACACACATGCCATTAACTCCGTGCGGGTGAAGTCTGACAGACACGCGTCTCCCATTAAATCGTGGACATTTGACCTTGACATTCAAAACACAGGCCATTAAACGGTGACCTTGACATGACCTTGACATGAGGTGACCGTGACCTTTACAATATGACCTTGAGCCCAGACACACATGCCATTAACTCCGTGCGGGTGAAGTCTGACAGACACGCGTCTCCCATTAAATCGTGGACATTTGACCTTGACATTCAAAACACAGGCCATTAAACGGTGACCTTGACATGACCTTGACATGAGGTGACCGTGACCTTTACAATATGACCTTGAGCCCAGACACACATGCCATTAACTCCGTGCGGGTGAAGTCTGACAGACACGCGTCTCCCATTAAATCGTGGACATTTGACCTTGACATTCAAAACACAGGCCATTAAACGGTGACCTTGACATGACCTTGACATGAGGTGACCGTGACCTTTACAATATGACCTTGAGCCCAGACACACATGCCATTAACTCCGTGCGGGTGAAGTCTGACAGACACGCGTCTCCCATTAAATCGTGGACATTTGACCTTGACATTCAAAACACAGGCCATTAAACGGTGACCTTGACATGACCTTGACATGAGGTGACCGTGACCTTTACAATATGACCTTGAGCCCAGACACACATGCCATTAACTCCGTGCGGGTGAAGTCTGACAGACACGCGTCTCCCATTAAATCGTGGACATTTGACCTTGACATTCAAAACACAGGCCATTAAACGGTGACCTTGACATGACCTTGACATGAGGTGACCGTGACCTTTACAATATGACCTTGAGCCCAGACACACATGCCATTAACTCCGTGCGGGTGAAGTCTGACAGACACGCGTCTCCCATTAAATCGTGGACATTTGACCTTGACATTCAAAACACAGGCCATTAAACGGTGACCTTGACATGACCTTGACATGAGGTGACCGTGACCTTTACAATATGACCTTGAGCCCAGACACACATGCCATTAACTCCGTGCGGGTGAAGTCTGACAGACACGCGTCTCCCATTAAATCGTGGACATTTGACCTTGACATTCAAAACACAGGCCATTAAACGGTGACCTTGACATGACCTTGACATGAGGTGACCGTGACCTTTACAATATGACCTTGAGCCCAGACACACATGCCATTAACTCCGTGCGGGTGAAGTCTGACAGACACGCGTCTCCCATTAAATCGTGGACATTTGACCTTGACATTCAAAACACAGGCCATTAAACGGTGACCTTGACATGACCTTGACATGAGGTGACCGTGACCTTTACAATATGACCTTGAGCCCAGACACACATGCCATTAACTCCGTGCGGGTGAAGTCTGACAGACACGCGTCTCCCATTAAATCGTGGACATTTGACCTTGACATTCAAAACACAGGCCATTAAACGGTGACCTTGACATGACCTTGACATGAGGTGACCGTGACCTTTACAATATGACCTTGAGCCCAGACACACATGCCATTAACTCCGTGCGGGTGAAGTCTGACAGACACGCGTCTCCCATTAAATCGTGGACATTTGACCTTGACATTCAAAACACAGGCCATTAAACGGTGACCTTGACATGACCTTGACATGAGGTGACCGTGACCTTTACAATATGACCTTGAGCCCAGACACACATGCCATTAACTCCGTGCGGGTGAAGTCTGACAGACACGCGTCTCCCATTAAATCGTGGACATTTGACCTTGACATTCAAAACACAGGCCATTAAACGGTGACCTTGACATGACCTTGACATGAGGTGACCGTGACCTTTACAATATGACCTTGAGCCCAGACACACATGCCATTAACTCCGTGCGGGTGAAGTCTGACAGACACGCGTCTCCCATTAAATCGTGGACATTTGACCTTGACATTCAAAACACAGGCCATTAAACGGTGACCTTGACATGACCTTGACATGAGGTGACCGTGACCTTTACAATATGACCTTGAGCCCAGACACACATGCCATTAACTCCGTGCGGGTGAAGTCTGACAGACACGCGTCTCCCATTAAATCGTGGACATTTGACCTTGACATTCAAAACACAGGCCATTAAACGGTGACCTTGACATGACCTTGACATGAGGTGACCGTGACCTTTACAATATGACCTTGAGCCCAGACACACATGCCATTAACTCCGTGCGGGTGAAGTCTGACAGACACGCGTCTCCCATTAAATCGTGGACATTTGACCTTGACATTCAAAACACAGGCCATTAAACGGTGACCTTGACATGACCTTGACATGAGGTGACCGTGACCTTTACAATATGACCTTGAGCCCAGACACACATGCCATTAACTCCGTGCGGGTGAAGTCTGACAGACACGCGTCTCCCATTAAATCGTGGACATTTGACCTTGACATTCAAAACACAGGCCATTAAACGGTGACCTTGACATGACCTTGACATGAGGTGACCGTGACCTTTACAATATGACCTTGAGCCCAGACACACATGCCATTAACTCCGTGCGGGTGAAGTCTGACAGACACGCGTCTCCCATTAAATCGTGGACATTTGACCTTGACATTCAAAACACAGGCCATTAAACGGTGACCTTGACATGACCTTGACATGAGGTGACCGTGACCTTTACAATATGACCTTGAGCCCAGACACACATGCCATTAACTCCGTGCGGGTGAAGTCTGACAGACACGCGTCTCCCATTAAATCGTGGACATTTGACCTTGACATTCAAAACACAGGCCATTAAACGGTGACCTTGACATGACCTTGACATGAGGTGACCGTGACCTTTACAATATGACCTTGAGCCCAGACACACATGCCATTAACTCCGTGCGGGTGAAGTCTGACAGACACGCGTCTCCCATTAAATCGTGGACATTTGACCTTGACATTCAAAACACAGGCCATTAAACGGTGACCTTGACATGACCTTGACATGAGGTGACCGTGACCTTTACAATATGACCTTGAGCCCAGACACACATGCCATTAACTCCGTGCGGGTGAAGTCTGACAGACACGCGTCTCCCATTAAATCGTGGACATTTGACCTTGACATTCAAAACACAGGCCATTAAACGGTGACCTTGACATGACCTTGACATGAGGTGACCGTGACCTTTACAATATGACCTTGAGCCCAGACACACATGCCATTAACTCCGTGCGGGTGAAGTCTGACAGACACGCGTCTCCCATTAAATCGTGGACATTTGACCTTGACATTCAAAACACAGGCCATTAAACGGTGACCTTGACATGACCTTGACATGAGGTGACCGTGACCTTTACAATATGACCTTGAGCCCAGACACACATGCCATTAACTCCGTGCGGGTGAAGTCTGACAGACACGCGTCTCCCATTAAATCGTGGACATTTGACCTTGACATTCAAAACACAGGCCATTAAACGGTGACCTTGACATGACCTTGACATGAGGTGACCGTGACCTTTACAATATGACCTTGAGCCCAGACACACATGCCATTAACTCCGTGCGGGTGAAGTCTGACAGACACGCGTCTCCCATTAAATCGTGGACATTTGACCTTGACATTCAAAACACAGGCCATTAAACGGTGACCTTGACATGACCTTGACATGAGGTGACCGTGACCTTTACAATATGACCTTGAGCCCAGACACACATGCCATTAACTCCGTGCGGGTGAAGTCTGACAGACACGCGTCTCCCATTAAATCGTGGACATTTGACCTTGACATTCAAAACACAGGCCATTAAACGGTGACCTTGACATGACCTTGACATGAGGTGACCGTGACCTTTACAATATGACCTTGAGCCCAGACACACATGCCATTAACTCCGTGCGGGTGAAGTCTGACAGACACGCGTCTCCCATTAAATCGTGGACATTTGACCTTGACATTCAAAACACAGGCCATTAAACGGTGACCTTGACATGACCTTGACATGACTGAGTGACCGTGACCTTTACAATATGACCTTGAGCCCAGACACACATGCCATTAACTCCGTGCGGGTGAAGTCTGACAGACACGCGTCTCCCATTAAATCGTGGACATTTGACCTTGACATTCAAAACACAGGCCATTAAACGGTGACCTTGACATGACCTTGACATGAGGTGACCGTGACCTTTACAATATGACCTTGAGCCCAGACACACATGCCATTAACTCCGTGCGGGTGAAGTCTGACAGACACGCGTCTCCCATTAAATCGTGGACATTTGACCTTGACATTCAAAACACAGGCCATTAAACGGTGACCTTGACATGACCTTGACATGAGGTGACCGTGACCTTTACAATATGACCTTGAGCCCAGACACACATGCCATTAACTCCGTGCGGGTGAAGTCTGACAGACACGCGTCTCCCATTAAATCGTGGACATTTGACCTTGACATTCAAAACACAGGCCATTAAACGGTGACCTTGACATGACCTTGACATGAGGTGACCGTGACCTTTACAATATGACCTTGAGCCCAGACACACATGCCATTAACTCCGTGCGGGTGAAGTCTGACAGACACGCGTCTCCCATTAAATCGTGGACATTTGACCTTGACATTCAAAACACAGGCCATTAAACGGTGACCTTGACATGACCTTGACATGAGGTGACCGTGACCTTTACAATATGACCTTGAGCCCAGACACACATGCCATTAACTCCGTGCGGGTGAAGTCTGACAGACACGCGTCTCCCATTAAATCGTGGACATTTGACCTTGACATTCAAAACACAGGCCATTAAACGGTGACCTTGACATGACCTTGACATGAGGTGACCGTGACCTTTACAATATGACCTTGAGCCCAGACACACATGCCATTAACTCCGTGCGGGTGAAGTCTGACAGACACGCGTCTCCCATTAAATCGTGGACATTTGACCTTGACATTCAAAACACAGGCCATTAAACGGTGACCTTGACATGACCTTGACATGAGGTGACCGTGACCTTTACAATATGACCTTGAGCCCAGACACACATGCCATTAACTCCGTGCGGGTGAAGTCTGACAGACACGCGTCTCCCATTAAATCGTGGACATTTGACCTTGACATTCAAAACACAGGCCATTAAACGGTGACCTTGACATGACCTTGACATGAGGTGACCGTGACCTTTACAATATGACCTTGAGCCCAGACACACATGCCATTAACTCCGTGCGGGTGAAGTCTGACAGACACGCGTCTCCCATTAAATCGTGGACATTTGACCTTGACATTCAAAACACAGGCCATTAAACGGTGACCTTGACATGACCTTGACATGAGGTGACCGTGACCTTTACAATATGACCTTGAGCCCAGACACACATGCCATTAACTCCGTGCGGGTGAAGTCTGACAGACACGCGTCTCCCATTAAATCGTGGACATTTGACCTTGACATTCAAAACACAGGCCATTAAACGGTGACCTTGACATGACCTTGACATGAGGTGACCGTGACCTTTACAATATGACCTTGAGCCCAGACACACATGCCATTAACTCCGTGCGGGTGAAGTCTGACAGACACGCGTCTCCCATTAAATCGTGGACATTTGACCTTGACATTCAAAACACAGGCCATTAAACGGTGACCTTGACATGACCTTGACATGAGGTGACCGTGACCTTTACAATATGACCTTGAGCCCAGACACACATGCCATTAACTCCGTGCGGGTGAAGTCTGACAGACACGCGTCTCCCATTAAATCGTGGACATTTGACCTTGACATTCAAAACACAGGCCATTAAACGGTGACCTTGACATGACCTTGACATGAGGTGACCGTGACCTTTACAATATGACCTTGAGCCCAGACACACATGCCATTAACTCCGTGCGGGTGAAGTCTGACAGACACGCGTCTCCCATTAAATCGTGGACATTTGACCTTGACATTCAAAACACAGGCCATTAAACGGTGACCTTGACATGACCTTGACATGAGGTGACCGTGACCTTTACAATATGACCTTGAGCCCAGACACACATGCCATTAACTCCGTGCGGGTGAAGTCTGACAGACACGCGTCTCCCATTAAATCGTGGACATTTGACCTTGACATTCAAAACACAGGCCATTAAACGGTGACCTTGACATGACCTTGACATGAGGTGACCGTGACCTTTACAATATGACCTTGAGCCCAGACACACATGCCATTAACTCCGTGCGGGTGAAGTCTGACAGACACGCGTCTCCCATTAAATCGTGGACATTTGACCTTGACATTCAAAACACAGGCCATTAAACGGTGACCTTGACATGACCTTGACATGAGGTGACCGTGACCTTTACAATATGACCTTGAGCCCAGACACACATGCCATTAACTCCGTGCGGGTGAAGTCTGACAGACACGCGTCTCCCATTAAATCGTGGACATTTGACCTTGACATTCAAAACACAGGCCATTAAACGGTGACCTGTGACATGACCTTGACATGAGGTGACCGTGACCTTTACAATATGACCTTGAGCCCAGACACACATGCCATTAACTCCGTGCGGGTGAAGTCTGACAGACACGCGTCTCCCATTAAATCGTGGACATTTGACCTTGACATTCAAAACACAGGCCATTAAACGGTGACCTTGACATGACCTTGACATGAGGTGACCGTGACCTTTACAATATGACCTTGAGCCCAGACACACATGCCATTAACTCCGTGCGGGTGAAGTCTGACAGACACGCGTCTCCCATTAAATCGTGGACATTTGACCTTGACATTCAAAACACAGGCCATTAAACGGTGACCTTGACATGACCTTGACATGAGGTGACCGTGACCTTTACAATATGACCTTGAGCCCAGACACACATGCCATTAACTCCGTGCGGGTGAAGTCTGACAGACACGCGTCTCCCATTAAATCGTGGACATTTGACCTTGACATTCAAAACACAGGCCATTAAACGGTGACCTTGACATGACCTTGACATGAGGTGACCGTGACCTTTACAATATGACCTTGAGCCCAGACACACATGCCATTAACTCCGTGCGGGTGAAGTCTGACAGACACGCGTCTCCCATTAAATCGTGGACATTTGACCTTGACATTCAAAACACAGGCCATTAAACGGTGACCTTGACATGACCTTGACATGAGGTGACCGTGACCTTTACAATATGACCTTGAGCCCAGACACACATGCCATTAACTCCGTGCGGGTGAAGTCTGACAGACACGCGTCTCCCATTAAATCGTGGACATTTGACCTTGACATTCAAAACACAGGCCATTAAACGGTGACCTTGACATGACCTTGACATGAGGTGACCGTGACCTTTACAATATGACCTTGAGCCCAGACACACATGCCATTAACTCCGTGCGGGTGAAGTCTGACAGACACGCGTCTCCCATTAAATCGTGGACATTTGACCTTGACATTCAAAACACAGGCCATTAAACGGTGACCTTGACATGACCTTGACATGAGGTGACCGTGACCTTTACAATATGACCTTGAGCCCAGACACACATGCCATTAACTCCGTGCGGGTGAAGTCTGACAGACACGCGTCTCCCATTAAATCGTGGACATTTGACCTTGACATTCAAAACACAGGCCATTAAACGGTGACCTTGACATGACCTTGACATGAGGTGACCGTGACCTTTACAATATGACCTTGAGCCCAGACACACATGCCATTAACTCCGTGCGGGTGAAGTCTGACAGACACGCGTCTCCCATTAAATCGTGGACATTTGACCTTGACATTCAAAACACAGGCCATTAAACGGTGACCTTGACATGACCTTGACATGAGGTGACCGTGACCTTTACAATATGACCTTGAGCCCAGACACACATGCCATTAACTCCGTGCGGGTGAAGTCTGACAGACACGCGTCTCCCATTAAATCGTGGACATTTGACCTTGACATTCAAAACACAGGCCATTAAACGGTGACCTTGACATGACCTTGACATGAGGTGACCGTGACCTTTACAATATGACCTTGAGCCCAGACACACATGCCATTAACTCCGTGCGGGTGAAGTCTGACAGACACGCGTCTCCCATTAAATCGTGGACATTTGACCTTGACATTCAAAACACAGGCCATTAAACGGTGACCTTGACATGACCTTGACATGAGGTGACCGTGACCTTTACAATATGACCTTGAGCCCAGACACACATGCCATTAACTCCGTGCGGGTGAAGTCTGACAGACACGCGTCTCCCATTAAATCGTGGACATTTGACCTTGACATTCAAAACACAGGCCATTAAACGGTGACCTTGACATGACCTTGACATGAGGTGACCGTGACCTTTACAATATGACCTTGAGCCCAGACACACATGCCATTAACTCCGTGCGGGTGAAGTCTGACAGACACGCGTCTCCCATTAAATCGTGGACATTTGACCTTGACATTCAAAACACAGGCCATTAAACGGTGACCTTGACATGACCTTGACATGAGGTGACCGTGACCTTTACAATATGACCTTGAGCCCAGACACACATGCCATTAACTCCGTGCGGGTGAAGTCTGACAGACACGCGTCTCCCATTAAATCGTGGACATTTGACCTTGACATTCAAAACACAGGCCATTAAACGGTGACCTTGACATGACCTTGACATGAGGTGACCGTGACCTTTACAATATGACCTTGAGCCCAGACACACATGCCATTAACTCCGTGCGGGTGAAGTCTGACAGACACGCGTCTCCCATTAAATCGTGGACATTTGACCTTGACATTCAAAACACAGGCCATTAAACGGTGACCTTGACATGACCTTGACATGAGGTGACCGTGACCTTTACAATATGACCTTGAGCCCAGACACACATGCCATTAACTCCGTGCGGGTGAAGTCTGACAGACACGCGTCTCCCATTAAATCGTGGACATTTGACCTTGACATTCAAAACACAGGCCATTAAACGGTGACCTTGACATGACCTTGACATGAGGTGACCGTGACCTTTACAATATGACCTTGAGCCCAGACACACATGCCATTAACTCCGTGCGGGTGAAGTCTGACAGACACGCGTCTCCCATTAAATCGTGGACATTTGACCTTGACATTCAAAACACAGGCCATTAAACGGTGACCTTGACATGACCTTGACATGAGGTGACCGTGACCTTTACAATATGACCTTGAGCCCAGACACACATGCCATTAACTCCGTGCGGGTGAAGTCTGACAGACACGCGTCTCCCATTAAATCGTGGACATTTGACCTTGACATTCAAAACACAGGCCATTAAACGGTGACCTTGACATGACCTTGACATGAGGTGACCGTGACCTTTACAATATGACCTTGAGCCCAGACACACATGCCATTAACTCCGTGCGGGTGAAGTCTGACAGACACGCGTCTCCCATTAAATCGTGGACATTTGACCTTGACATTCAAAACACAGGCCATTAAACGGTGACCTTGACATGACCTTGACATGAGGTGACCGTGACCTTTACAATATGACCTTGAGCCCAGACACACATGCCATTAACTCCGTGCGGGTGAAGTCTGACAGACACGCGTCTCCCATTAAATCGTGGACATTTGACCTTGACATTCAAAACACAGGCCATTAAACGGTGACCTTGACATGACCTTGACATGAGGTGACCGTGACCTTTACAATATGACCTTGAGCCCAGACACACATGCCATTAACTCCGTGCGGGTGAAGTCTGACAGACACGCGTCTCCCATTAAATCGTGGACATTTGACCTTGACATTCAAAACACAGGCCATTAAACGGTGACCTTGACATGACCTTGACATGAGGTGACCGTGACCTTTACAATATGACCTTGAGCCCAGACACACATGCCATTAACTCCGTGCGGGTGAAGTCTGACAGACACGCGTCTCCCATTAAATCGTGGACATTTGACCTTGACATTCAAAACACAGGCCATTAAACGGTGACCTTGACATGACCTTGACATGAGGTGACCGTGACCTTTACAATATGACCTTGAGCCCAGACACACATGCCATTAACTCCGTGCGGGTGAAGTCTGACAGACACGCGTCTCCCATTAAATCGTGGACATTTGACCTTGACATTCAAAACACAGGCCATTAAACGGTGACCTTGACATGACCTTGACATGAGGTGACCGTGACCTTTACAATATGACCTTGAGCCCAGACACACATGCCATTAACTCCGTGCGGGTGAAGTCTGACAGACACGCGTCTCCCATTAAATCGTGGACATTTGACCTTGACATTCAAAACACAGGCCATTAAACGGTGACCTTGACATGACCTTGACATGAGGTGACCGTGACCTTTACAATATGACCTTGAGCCCAGACACACATGCCATTAACTCCGTGCGGGTGAAGTCTGACAGACACGCGTCTCCCATTAAATCGTGGACATTTGACCTTGACATTCAAAACACAGGCCATTAAACGGTGACCTTGACATGACCTTGACATGAGGTGACCGTGACCTTTACAATATGACCTTGAGCCCAGACACACATGCCATTAACTCCGTGCGGGTGAAGTCTGACAGACACGCGTCTCCCATTAAATCGTGGACATTTGACCTTGACATTCAAAACACAGGCCATTAAACGGTGACCTTGACATGACCTTGACATGAGGTGACCGTGACCTTTACAATATGACCTTGAGCCCAGACACACATGCCATTAACTCCGTGCGGGTGAAGTCTGACAGACACGCGTCTCCCATTAAATCGTGGACATTTGACCTTGACATTCAAAACACAGGCCATTAAACGGTGACCTTGACATGACCTTGACATGAGGTGACCGTGACCTTTACAATATGACCTTGAGCCCAGACACACATGCCATTAACTCCGTGCGGGTGAAGTCTGACAGACACGCGTCTCCCATTAAATCGTGGACATTTGACCTTGACATTCAAAACACAGGCCATTAAACGGTGACCTTGACATGACCTTGACATGAGGTGACCGTGACCTTTACAATATGACCTTGAGCCCAGACACACATGCCATTAACTCCGTGCGGGTGAAGTCTGACAGACACGCGTCTCCCATTAAATCGTGGACATTTGACCTTGACATTCAAAACACAGGCCATTAAACGGTGACCTTGACATGACCTTGACATGAGGTGACCGTGACCTTTACAATATGACCTTGAGCCCAGACACACATGCCATTAACTCCGTGCGGGTGAAGTCTGACAGACACGCGTCTCCCATTAAATCGTGGACATTTGACCTTGACATTCAAAACACAGGCCATTAAACGGTGACCTTGACATGACCTTGACATGAGGTGACCGTGACCTTTACAATATGACCTTGAGCCCAGACACACATGCCATTAACTCCGTGCGGGTGAAGTCTGACAGACACGCGTCTCCCATTAAATCGTGGACATTTGACCTTGACATTCAAAACACAGGCCATTAAACGGTGACCTTGACATGACCTTGACATGAGGTGACCGTGACCTTTACAATATGACCTTGAGCCCAGACACACATGCCATTAACTCCGTGCGGGTGAAGTCTGACAGACACGCGTCTCCCATTAAATCGTGGACATTTGACCTTGACATTCAAAACACAGGCCATTAAACGGTGACCTTGACATGACCTTGACATGAGGTGACCGTGACCTTTACAATATGACCTTGAGCCCAGACACACATGCCATTAACTCCGTGCGGGTGAAGTCTGACAGACACGCGTCTCCCATTAAATCGTGGACATTTGACCTTGACATTCAAAACACAGGCCATTAAACGGTGACCTTGACATGACCTTGACATGAGGTGACCGTGACCTTTACAATATGACCTTGAGCCCAGACACACATGCCATTAACTCCGTGCGGGTGAAGTCTGACAGACACGCGTCTCCCATTAAATCGTGGACATTTGACCTTGACATTCAAAACACAGGCCATTAAACGGTGACCTTGACATGACCTTGACATGAGGTGACCGTGACCTTTACAATATGACCTTGAGCCCAGACACACATGCCATTAACTCCGTGCGGGTGAAGTCTGACAGACACGCGTCTCCCATTAAATCGTGGACATTTGACCTTGACATTCAAAACACAGGCCATTAAACGGTGACCTTGACATGACCTTGACATGAGGTGACCGTGACCTTTACAATATGACCTTGAGCCCAGACACACATGCCATTAACTCCGTGCGGGTGAAGTCTGACAGACACGCGTCTCCCATTAAATCGTGGACATTTGACCTTGACATTCAAAACACAGGCCATTAAACGGTGACCTTGACATGACCTTGACATGAGGTGACCGTGACCTTTACAATATGACCTTGAGCCCAGACACACATGCCATTAACTCCGTGCGGGTGAAGTCTGACAGACACGCGTCTCCCATTAAATCGTGGACATTTGACCTTGACATTCAAAACACAGGCCATTAAACGGTGACCTTGACATGACCTTGACATGAGGTGACCGTGACCTTTACAATATGACCTTGAGCCCAGACACACATGCCATTAACTCCGTGCGGGTGAAGTCTGACAGACACGCGTCTCCCATTAAATCGTGGACATTTGACCTTGACATTCAAAACACAGGCCATTAAACGGTGACCTTGACATGACCTTGACATGAGGTGACCGTGACCTTTACAATATGACCTTGAGCCCAGACACACATGCCATTAACTCCGTGCGGGTGAAGTCTGACAGACACGCGTCTCCCATTAAATCGTGGACATTTGACCTTGACATTCAAAACACAGGCCATTAAACGGTGACCTTGACATGACCTTGACATGAGGTGACCGTGACCTTTACAATATGACCTTGAGCCCAGACACACATGCCATTAACTCCGTGCGGGTGAAGTCTGACAGACACGCGTCTCCCATTAAATCGTGGACATTTGACCTTGACATTCAAAACACAGGCCATTAAACGGTGACCTTGACATGACCTTGACATGAGGTGACCGTGACCTTTACAATATGACCTTGAGCCCAGACACACATGCCATTAACTCCGTGCGGGTGAAGTCTGACAGACACGCGTCTCCCATTAAATCGTGGACATTTGACCTTGACATTCAAAACACAGGCCATTAAACGGTGACCTTGACATGACCTTGACATGAGGTGACCGTGACCTTTACAATATGACCTTGAGCCCAGACACACATGCCATTAACTCCGTGCGGGTGAAGTCTGACAGACACGCGTCTCCCATTAAATCGTGGACATTTGACCTTGACATTCAAAACACAGGCCATTAAACGGTGACCTTGACGACATGACCTTGACATGAGGTGACCGTGACCTTTACAATATGACCTTGAGCCCAGACACACATGCCATTAACTCCGTGCGGGTGAAGTCTGACAGACACGCGTCTCCCATTAAATCGTGGACATTTGACCTTGACATTCAAAACACAGGCCATTAAACGGTGACCTTGACATGACCTTGACATGAGGTGACCGTGACCTTTACAATATGACCTTGAGCCCAGACACACATGCCATTAACTCCGTGCGGGTGAAGTCTGACAGACACGCGTCTCCCATTAAATCGTGGACATTTGACCTTGACATTCAAAACACAGGCCATTAAACGGTGACCTTGACATGACCTTGACATGAGGTGACCGTGACCTTTACAATATGACCTTGAGCCCAGACACACATGCCATTAACTCCGTGCGGGTGAAGTCTGACAGACACGCGTCTCCCATTAAATCGTGGACATTTGACCTTGACATTCAAAACACAGGCCATTAAACGGTGACCTTGACATGACCTTGACATGAGGTGACCGTGACCTTTACAATATGACCTTGAGCCCAGACACACATGCCATTAACTCCGTGCGGGTGAAGTCTGACAGACACGCGTCTCCCATTAAATCGTGGACATTTGACCTTGACATTCAAAACACAGGCCATTAAACGGTGACCTTGACATGACCTTGACATGAGGTGACCGTGACCTTTACAATATGACCTTGAGCCCAGACACACATGCCATTAACTCCGTGCGGGTGAAGTCTGACAGACACGCGTCTCCCATTAAATCGTGGACATTTGACCTTGACATTCAAAACACAGGCCATTAAACGGTGACCTTGACATGACCTTGACATGAGGTGACCGTGACCTTTACAATATGACCTTGAGCCCAGACACACATGCCATTAACTCCGTGCGGGTGAAGTCTGACAGACACGCGTCTCCCATTAAATCGTGGACATTTGACCTTGACATTCAAAACACAGGCCATTAAACGGTGACCTTGACATGACCTTGACATGAGGTGACCGTGACCTTTACAATATGACCTTGAGCCCAGACACACATGCCATTAACTCCGTGCGGGTGAAGTCTGACAGACACGCGTCTCCCATTAAATCGTGGACATTTGACCTTGACATTCAAAACACAGGCCATTAAACGGTGACCTTGACATGACCTTGACATGAGGTGACCGTGACCTTTACAATATGACCTTGAGCCCAGACACACATGCCATTAACTCCGTGCGGGTGAAGTCTGACAGACACGCGTCTCCCATTAAATCGTGGACATTTGACCTTGACATTCAAAACACAGGCCATTAAACGGTGACCTTGACATGACCTTGACATGAGGTGACCGTGACCTTTACAATATGACCTTGAGCCCAGACACACATGCCATTAACTCCGTGCGGGTGAAGTCTGACAGACACGCGTCTCCCATTAAATCGTGGACATTTGACCTTGACATTCAAAACACAGGCCATTAAACGGTGACCTTGACATGACCTTGACATGAGGTGACCGTGACCTTTACAATATGACCTTGAGCCCAGACACACATGCCATTAACTCCGTGCGGGTGAAGTCTGACAGACACGCGTCTCCCATTAAATCGTGGACATTTGACCTTGACATTCAAAACACAGGCCATTAAACGGTGACCTTGACATGACCTTGACATGAGGTGACCGTGACCTTTACAATATGACCTTGAGCCCAGACACACATGCCATTAACTCCGTGCGGGTGAAGTCTGACAGACACGCGTCTCCCATTAAATCGTGGACATTTGACCTTGACATTCAAAACACAGGCCATTAAACGGTGACCTTGACATGACCTTGACATGAGGTGACCGTGACCTTTACAATATGACCTTGAGCCCAGACACACATGCCATTAACTCCGTGCGGGTGAAGTCTGACAGACACGCGTCTCCCATTAAATCGTGGACATTTGACCTTGACATTCAAAACACAGGCCATTAAACGGTGACCTTGACATGACCTTGACATGAGGTGACCGTGACCTTTACAATATGACCTTGAGCCCAGACACACATGCCATTAACTCCGTGCGGGTGAAGTCTGACAGACACGCGTCTCCCATTAAATCGTGGACATTTGACCTTGACATTCAAAACACAGGCCATTAAACGGTGACCTTGACATGACCTTGACATGAGGTGACCGTGACCTTTACAATATGACCTTGAGCCCAGACACACATGCCATTAACTCCGTGCGGGTGAAGTCTGACAGACACGCGTCTCCCATTAAATCGTGGACATTTGACCTTGACATTCAAAACACAGGCCATTAAACGGTGACCTTGACATGACCTTGACATGAGGTGACCGTGACCTTTACAATATGACCTTGAGCCCAGACACACATGCCATTAACTCCGTGCGGGTGAAGTCTGACAGACACGCGTCTCCCATTAAATCGTGGACATTTGACCTTGACATTCAAAACACAGGCCATTAAACGGTGACCTTGACATGACCTTGACATGAGGTGACCGTGACCTTTACAATATGACCTTGAGCCCAGACACACATGCCATTAACTCCGTGCGGGTGAAGTCTGACAGACACGCGTCTCCCATTAAATCGTGGACATTTGACCTTGACATTCAAAACACAGGCCATTAAACGGTGACCTTGACATGACCTTGACATGAGGTGACCGTGACCTTTACAATATGACCTTGAGCCCAGACACACATGCCATTAACTCCGTGCGGGTGAAGTCTGACAGACACGCGTCTCCCATTAAATCGTGGACATTTGACCTTGACATTCAAAACACAGGCCATTAAACGGTGACCTTGACATGACCTTGACATGAGGTGACCGTGACCTTTACAATATGACCTTGAGCCCAGACACACATGCCATTAACTCCGTGCGGGTGAAGTCTGACAGACACGCGTCTCCCATTAAATCGTGGACATTTGACCTTGACATTCAAAACACAGGCCATTAAACGGTGACCTTGACATGACCTTGACATGAGGTGACCGTGACCTTTACAATATGACCTTGAGCCCAGACACACATGCCATTAACTCCGTGCGGGTGAAGTCTGACAGACACGCGTCTCCCATTAAATCGTGGACATTTGACCTTGACATTCAAAACACAGGCCATTAAACGGTGACCTTGACATGACCTTGACATGAGGTGACCGTGACCTTTACAATATGACCTTGAGCCCAGACACACATGCCATTAACTCCGTGCGGGTGAAGTCTGACAGACACGCGTCTCCCATTAAATCGTGGACATTTGACCTTGACATTCAAAACACAGGCCATTAAACGGTGACCTTGACATGACCTTGACATGAGGTGACCGTGACCTTTACAATATGACCTTGAGCCCAGACACACATGCCATTAACTCCGTGCGGGTGAAGTCTGACAGACACGCGTCTCCCATTAAATCGTGGACATTTGACCTTGACATTCAAAACACAGGCCATTAAACGGTGACCTTGACATGACCTTGACATGAGGTGACCGTGACCTTTACAATATGACCTTGAGCCCAGACACACATGCCATTAACTCCGTGCGGGTGAAGTCTGACAGACACGCGTCTCCCATTAAATCGTGGACATTTGACCTTGACATTCAAAACACAGGCCATTAAACGGTGACCTTGACATGACCTTGACATGAGGTGACCGTGACCTTTACAATATGACCTTGAGCCCAGACACACATGCCATTAACTCCGTGCGGGTGAAGTCTGACAGACACGCGTCTCCCATTAAATCGTGGACATTTGACCTTGACATTCAAAACACAGGCCATTAAACGGTGACCTTGACATGACCTTGACATGAGGTGACCGTGACCTTTACAATATGACCTTGAGCCCAGACACACATGCCATTAACTCCGTGCGGGTGAAGTCTGACAGACACGCGTCTCCCATTAAATCGTGGACATTTGACCTTGACATTCAAAACACAGGCCATTAAACGGTGACCTTGACATGACCTTGACATGAGGTGACCGTGACCTTTACAATATGACCTTGAGCCCAGACACACATGCCATTAACTCCGTGCGGGTGAAGTCTGACAGACACGCGTCTCCCATTAAATCGTGGACATTTGACCTTGACATTCAAAACACAGGCCATTAAACGGTGACCTTGACATGACCTTGACATGAGGTGACCGTGACCTTTACAATATGACCTTGAGCCCAGACACACATGCCATTAACTCCGTGCGGGTGAAGTCTGACAGACACGCGTCTCCCATTAAATCGTGGACATTTGACCTTGACATTCAAAACACAGGCCATTAAACGGTGACCTTGACATGACCTTGACATGAGGTGACCGTGACCTTTACAATATGACCTTGAGCCCAGACACACATGCCATTAACTCCGTGCGGGTGAAGTCTGACAGACACGCGTCTCCCATTAAATCGTGGACATTTGACCTTGACATTCAAAACACAGGCCATTAAACGGTGACCTTGACATGACCTTGACATGAGGTGACCGTGACCTTTACAATATGACCTTGAGCCCAGACACACATGCCATTAACTCCGTGCGGGTGAAGTCTGACAGACACGCGTCTCCCATTAAATCGTGGACATTTGACCTTGACATTCAAAACACAGGCCATTAAACGGTGACCTTGACATGACCTTGACATGAGGTGACCGTGACCTTTACAATATGACCTTGAGCCCAGACACACATGCCATTAACTCCGTGCGGGTGAAGTCTGACAGACACGCGTCTCCCATTAAATCGTGGACATTTGACCTTGACATTCAAAACACAGGCCATTAAACGGTGACCTTGACATGACCTTGACATGAGGTGACCGTGACCTTTACAATATGACCTTGAGCCCAGACACACATGCCATTAACTCCGTGCGGGTGAAGTCTGACAGACACGCGTCTCCCATTAAATCGTGGACATTTGACCTTGACATTCAAAACACAGGCCATTAAACGGTGACCTTGACATGACCTTGACATGAGGTGACCGTGACCTTTACAATATGACCTTGAGCCCAGACACACATGCCATTAACTCCGTGCGGGTGAAGTCTGACAGACACGCGTCTCCCATTAAATCGTGGACATTTGACCTTGACATTCAAAACACAGGCCATTAAACGGTGACCTTGACATGACCTTGACATGAGGTGACCGTGACCTTTACAATATGACCTTGAGCCCAGACACACATGCCATTAACTCCGTGCGGGTGAAGTCTGACAGACACGCGTCTCCCATTAAATCGTGGACATTTGACCTTGACATTCAAAACACAGGCCATTAAACGGTGACCTTGACATGACCTTGACATGAGGTGACCGTGACCTTTACAATATGACCTTGAGCCCAGACACACATGCCATTAACTCCGTGCGGGTGAAGTCTGACAGACACGCGTCTCCCATTAAATCGTGGACATTTGACCTTGACATTCAAAACACAGGCCATTAAACGGATGACCTTGACATGACCTTGACATGAGGTGACCGTGACCTTTACAATATGACCTTGAGCCCAGACACACATGCCATTAACTCCGTGCGGGTGAAGTCTGACAGACACGCGTCTCCCATTAAATCGTGGACATTTGACCTTGACATTCAAAACACAGGCCATTAAACGGTGACCTTGACATGACCTTGACATGAGGTGACCGTGACCTTTACAATATGACCTTGAGCCCAGACACACATGCCATTAACTCCGTGCGGGTGAAGTCTGACAGACACGCGTCTCCCATTAAATCGTGGACATTTGACCTTGACATTCAAAACACAGGCCATTAAACGGTGACCTTGACATGACCTTGACATGAGGTGACCGTGACCTTTACAATATGACCTTGAGCCCAGACACACATGCCATTAACTCCGTGCGGGTGAAGTCTGACAGACACGCGTCTCCCATTAAATCGTGGACATTTGACCTTGACATTCAAAACACAGGCCATTAAACGGTGACCTTGACATGACCTTGACATGAGGTGACCGTGACCTTTACAATATGACCTTGAGCCCAGACACACATGCCATTAACTCCGTGCGGGTGAAGTCTGACAGACACGCGTCTCCCATTAAATCGTGGACATTTGACCTTGACATTCAAAACACAGGCCATTAAACGGTGACCTTGACATGACCTTGACATGAGGTGACCGTGACCTTTACAATATGACCTTGAGCCCAGACACACATGCCATTAACTCCGTGCGGGTGAAGTCTGACAGACACGCGTCTCCCATTAAATCGTGGACATTTGACCTTGACATTCAAAACACAGGCCATTAAACGGTGACCTTGACATGACCTTGACATGAGGTGACCGTGACCTTTACAATATGACCTTGAGCCCAGACACACATGCCATTAACTCCGTGCGGGTGAAGTCTGACAGACACGCGTCTCCCATTAAATCGTGGACATTTGACCTTGACATTCAAAACACAGGCCATTAAACGGTGACCTTGACATGACCTTGACATGAGGTGACCGTGACCTTTACAATATGACCTTGAGCCCAGACACACATGCCATTAACTCCGTGCGGGTGAAGTCTGACAGACACGCGTCTCCCATTAAATCGTGGACATTTGACCTTGACATTCAAAACACAGGCCATTAAACGGTGACCTTGACATGACCTTGACATGAGGTGACCGTGACCTTTACAATATGACCTTGAGCCCAGACACACATGCCATTAACTCCGTGCGGGTGAAGTCTGACAGACACGCGTCTCCCATTAAATCGTGGACATTTGACCTTGACATTCAAAACACAGGCCATTAAACGGTGACCTTGACATGACCTTGACATGAGGTGACCGTGACCTTTACAATATGACCTTGAGCCCAGACACACATGCCATTAACTCCGTGCGGGTGAAGTCTGACAGACACGCGTCTCCCATTAAATCGTGGACATTTGACCTTGACATTCAAAACACAGGCCATTAAACGGTGACCTTGACATGACCTTGACATGAGGTGACCGTGACCTTTACAATATGACCTTGAGCCCAGACACACATGCCATTAACTCCGTGCGGGTGAAGTCTGACAGACACGCGTCTCCCATTAAATCGTGGACATTTGACCTTGACATTCAAAACACAGGCCATTAAACGGTGACCTTGACATGACCTTGACATGAGGTGACCGTGACCTTTACAATATGACCTTGAGCCCAGACACACATGCCATTAACTCCGTGCGGGTGAAGTCTGACAGACACGCGTCTCCCATTAAATCGTGGACATTTGACCTTGACATTCAAAACACAGGCCATTAAACGGTGACCTTGACATGACCTTGACATGAGGTGACCGTGACCTTTACAATATGACCTTGAGCCCAGACACACATGCCATTAACTCCGTGCGGGTGAAGTCTGACAGACACGCGTCTCCCATTAAATCGTGGACATTTGACCTTGACATTCAAAACACAGGCCATTAAACGGTGACCTTGACATGACCTTGACATGAGGTGACCGTGACCTTTACAATATGACCTTGAGCCCAGACACACATGCCATTAACTCCGTGCGGGTGAAGTCTGACAGACACGCGTCTCCCATTAAATCGTGGACATTTGACCTTGACATTCAAAACACAGGCCATTAAACGGTGACCTTGACATGACCTTGACATGAGGTGACCGTGACCTTTACAATATGACCTTGAGCCCAGACACACATGCCATTAACTCCGTGCGGGTGAAGTCTGACAGACACGCGTCTCCCATTAAATCGTGGACATTTGACCTTGACATTCAAAACACAGGCCATTAAACGGTGACCTTGACATGACCTTGACATGAGGTGACCGTGACCTTTACAATATGACCTTGAGCCCAGACACACATGCCATTAACTCCGTGCGGGTGAAGTCTGACAGACACGCGTCTCCCATTAAATCGTGGACATTTGACCTTGACATTCAAAACACAGGCCATTAAACGGTGACCTTGACATGACCTTGACATGAGGTGACCGTGACCTTTACAATATGACCTTGAGCCCAGACACACATGCCATTAACTCCGTGCGGGTGAAGTCTGACAGACACGCGTCTCCCATTAAATCGTGGACATTTGACCTTGACATTCAAAACACAGGCCATTAAACGGTGACCTTGACATGACCTTGACATGAGGTGACCGTGACCTTTACAATATGACCTTGAGCCCAGACACACATGCCATTAACTCCGTGCGGGTGAAGTCTGACAGACACGCGTCTCCCATTAAATCGTGGACATTTGACCTTGACATTCAAAACACAGGCCATTAAACGGTGACCTTGACATGACCTTGACATGAGGTGACCGTGACCTTTACAATATGACCTTGAGCCCAGACACACATGCCATTAACTCCGTGCGGGTGAAGTCTGACAGACACGCGTCTCCCATTAAATCGTGGACATTTGACCTTGACATTCAAAACACAGGCCATTAAACGGTGACCTTGACATGACCTTGACATGAGGTGACCGTGACCTTTACAATATGACCTTGAGCCCAGACACACATGCCATTAACTCCGTGCGGGTGAAGTCTGACAGACACGCGTCTCCCATTAAATCGTGGACATTTGACCTTGACATTCAAAACACAGGCCATTAAACGGTGACCTTGACATGACCTTGACATGAGGTGACCGTGACCTTTACAATATGACCTTGAGCCCAGACACACATGCCATTAACTCCGTGCGGGTGAAGTCTGACAGACACGCGTCTCCCATTAAATCGTGGACATTTGACCTTGACATTCAAAACACAGGCCATTAAACGGTGACCTTGACATGACCTTGACATGAGGTGACCGTGACCTTTACAATATGACCTTGAGCCCAGACACACATGCCATTAACTCCGTGCGGGTGAAGTCTGACAGACACGCGTCTCCCATTAAATCGTGGACATTTGACCTTGACATTCAAAACACAGGCCATTAAACGGTGACCTTGACATGACCTTGACATGAGGTGACCGTGACCTTTACAATATGACCTTGAGCCCAGACACACATGCCATTAACTCCGTGCGGGTGAAGTCTGACAGACACGCGTCTCCCATTAAATCGTGGACATTTGACCTTGACATTCAAAACACAGGCCATTAAACGGTGACCTTGACATGACCTTGACATGAGGTGACCGTGACCTTTACAATATGACCTTGAGCCCAGACACACATGCCATTAACTCCGTGCGGGTGAAGTCTGACAGACACGCGTCTCCCATTAAATCGTGGACATTTGACCTTGACATTCAAAACACAGGCCATTAAACGGTGACCTTGACATGACCTTGACATGAGGTGACCGTGACCTTTACAATATGACCTTGAGCCCAGACACACATGCCATTAACTCCGTGCGGGTGAAGTCTGACAGACACGCGTCTCCCATTAAATCGTGGACATTTGACCTTGACATTCAAAACACAGGCCATTAAACGGTGACCTTGACATGACCTTGACATGAGGTGACCGTGACCTTTACAATATGACCTTGAGCCCAGACACACATGCCATTAACTCCGTGCGGGTGAAGTCTGACAGACACGCGTCTCCCATTAAATCGTGGACATTTGACCTTGACATTCAAAACACAGGCCATTAAACGGTGACCTTGACATGACCTTGACATGATGACGTGACCGTGACCTTTACAATATGACCTTGAGCCCAGACACACATGCCATTAACTCCGTGCGGGTGAAGTCTGACAGACACGCGTCTCCCATTAAATCGTGGACATTTGACCTTGACATTCAAAACACAGGCCATTAAACGGTGACCTTGACATGACCTTGACATGAGGTGACCGTGACCTTTACAATATGACCTTGAGCCCAGACACACATGCCATTAACTCCGTGCGGGTGAAGTCTGACAGACACGCGTCTCCCATTAAATCGTGGACATTTGACCTTGACATTCAAAACACAGGCCATTAAACGGTGACCTTGACATGACCTTGACATGAGGTGACCGTGACCTTTACAATATGACCTTGAGCCCAGACACACATGCCATTAACTCCGTGCGGGTGAAGTCTGACAGACACGCGTCTCCCATTAAATCGTGGACATTTGACCTTGACATTCAAAACACAGGCCATTAAACGGTGACCTTGACATGACCTTGACATGAGGTGACCGTGACCTTTACAATATGACCTTGAGCCCAGACACACATGCCATTAACTCCGTGCGGGTGAAGTCTGACAGACACGCGTCTCCCATTAAATCGTGGACATTTGACCTTGACATTCAAAACACAGGCCATTAAACGGTGACCTTGACATGACCTTGACATGAGGTGACCGTGACCTTTACAATATGACCTTGAGCCCAGACACACATGCCATTAACTCCGTGCGGGTGAAGTCTGACAGACACGCGTCTCCCATTAAATCGTGGACATTTGACCTTGACATTCAAAACACAGGCCATTAAACGGTGACCTTGACATGACCTTGACATGAGGTGACCGTGACCTTTACAATATGACCTTGAGCCCAGACACACATGCCATTAACTCCGTGCGGGTGAAGTCTGACAGACACGCGTCTCCCATTAAATCGTGGACATTTGACCTTGACATTCAAAACACAGGCCATTAAACGGTGACCTTGACATGACCTTGACATGAGGTGACCGTGACCTTTACAATATGACCTTGAGCCCAGACACACATGCCATTAACTCCGTGCGGGTGAAGTCTGACAGACACGCGTCTCCCATTAAATCGTGGACATTTGACCTTGACATTCAAAACACAGGCCATTAAACGGTGACCTTGACATGACCTTGACATGAGGTGACCGTGACCTTTACAATATGACCTTGAGCCCAGACACACATGCCATTAACTCCGTGCGGGTGAAGTCTGACAGACACGCGTCTCCCATTAAATCGTGGACATTTGACCTTGACATTCAAAACACAGGCCATTAAACGGTGACCTTGACATGACCTTGACATGAGGTGACCGTGACCTTTACAATATGACCTTGAGCCCAGACACACATGCCATTAACTCCGTGCGGGTGAAGTCTGACAGACACGCGTCTCCCATTAAATCGTGGACATTTGACCTTGACATTCAAAACACAGGCCATTAAACGGTGACCTTGACATGACCTTGACATGAGGTGACCGTGACCTTTACAATATGACCTTGAGCCCAGACACACATGCCATTAACTCCGTGCGGGTGAAGTCTGACAGACACGCGTCTCCCATTAAATCGTGGACATTTGACCTTGACATTCAAAACACAGGCCATTAAACGGTGACCTTGACATGACCTTGACATGAGGTGACCGTGACCTTTACAATATGACCTTGAGCCCAGACACACATGCCATTAACTCCGTGCGGGTGAAGTCTGACAGACACGCGTCTCCCATTAAATCGTGGACATTTGACCTTGACATTCAAAACACAGGCCATTAAACGGTGACCTTGACATGACCTTGACATGAGGTGACCGTGACCTTTACAATATGACCTTGAGCCCAGACACACATGCCATTAACTCCGTGCGGGTGAAGTCTGACAGACACGCGTCTCCCATTAAATCGTGGACATTTGACCTTGACATTCAAAACACAGGCCATTAAACGGTGACCTTGACATGACCTTGACATGAGGTGACCGTGACCTTTACAATATGACCTTGAGCCCAGACACACATGCCATTAACTCCGTGCGGGTGAAGTCTGACAGACACGCGTCTCCCATTAAATCGTGGACATTTGACCTTGACATTCAAAACACAGGCCATTAAACGGTGACCTTGACATGACCTTGACATGAGGTGACCGTGACCTTTACAATATGACCTTGAGCCCAGACACACATGCCATTAACTCCGTGCGGGTGAAGTCTGACAGACACGCGTCTCCCATTAAATCGTGGACATTTGACCTTGACATTCAAAACACAGGCCATTAAACGGTGACCTTGACATGACCTTGACATGAGGTGACCGTGACCTTTACAATATGACCTTGAGCCCAGACACACATGCCATTAACTCCGTGCGGGTGAAGTCTGACAGACACGCGTCTCCCATTAAATCGTGGACATTTGACCTTGACATTCAAAACACAGGCCATTAAACGGTGACCTTGACATGACCTTGACATGAGGTGACCGTGACCTTTACAATATGACCTTGAGCCCAGACACACATGCCATTAACTCCGTGCGGGTGAAGTCTGACAGACACGCGTCTCCCATTAAATCGTGGACATTTGACCTTGACATTCAAAACACAGGCCATTAAACGGTGACCTTGACATGACCTTGACATGAGGTGACCGTGACCTTTACAATATGACCTTGAGCCCAGACACACATGCCATTAACTCCGTGCGGGTGAAGTCTGACAGACACGCGTCTCCCATTAAATCGTGGACATTTGACCTTGACATTCAAAACACAGGCCATTAAACGGTGACCTTGACATGACCTTGACATGAGGTGACCGTGACCTTTACAATATGACCTTGAGCCCAGACACACATGCCATTAACTCCGTGCGGGTGAAGTCTGACAGACACGCGTCTCCCATTAAATCGTGGACATTTGACCTTGACATTCAAAACACAGGCCATTAAACGGTGACCTTGACATGACCTTGACATGAGGTGACCGTGACCTTTACAATATGAACACACATGCCATTAACTCCGTGCGGGTGGAAGTCAGACAGACACGCGTCTCCCATTAAATCGTGGGACGTTTGACCTTGACATTCAAAAACACAGGCCATTAAACGGTGACCTTGACATGACCTTGACATGAGGTGACCGGTGACCTTTACAATATGACCTTGAGTCAGACACACATGCCATTAACTCCGTGCGGGTGAAGTCTGACAGACACGCGTCTCCCATTAAATCGTGGACATTTGACCTTGACATTCAAAACACAGGCCATTAAACGGTGACCTTGACATGACCTTGACATGAGGTGACCGTGGACCTTTACAATATGACCTTGAGCCCAGACACACATGCCATTAACTCCGTGCGGGTGAAGTCTGACAGACACGCGTCTCCCATTAAATCGTGGACATTTGACCTTGACATTCAAAACACAGGCCATTAAACGGTGACCTTGACATGATGACATGACCTTGACAGAGAGTGACCGTGACCTTTACAATATGACCTTGAGCCCAGACACACATGCCATTAACTCCGTGCGGGTGAAGTCTGACAGACACGCGTCTCCCATTAAATCGTGGACATTTGACCTTGACATTCAAAACACAGGCCATTAAACGGTGACCTTGACATGACCTTGACATGAGGTGACCGTGACCTTTACAATATGACCTTGAGCCCAGACACACATGCCATTAACTCCGTGCGGGTGAAGTCTGACAGACACGCGTCTCCCATTAAATCGTGGACATTTGACCTTGACATTCAAAACACAGGCCATTAAACGGTGACCTTGACATGACCTTGACATGAGGTGACCGTGACCTTTACAATATGACCTTGAGCCCAGACACACATGCCATTAACTCCGTGCGGGTGAAGTCTGACAGACACGCGTCTCCCATTAAATCGTGGACATTTGACCTTGACATTCAAAACACAGGCCATTAAACGGTGACCTTGACATGACCTTGACATGAGGTGACCGTGACCTTTACAATATGACCTTGAGCCCAGACACACATGCCATTAACTCCGTGCGGGTGAAGTCTGACAGACACGCGTCTCCCATTAAATCGTGGACATTTGACCTTGACATTCAAAACACAGGCCATTAAACGGTGACCTTGACATGACCTTGACATGAGGTGACCGTGACCTTTACAATATGACCTTGAGCCCAGACACACATGCCATTAACTCCGTGCGGGTGAAGTCTGACAGACACGCGTCTCCCATTAAATCGTGGACATTTGACCTTGACATTCAAAACACAGGCCATTAAACGGTGACCTTGACATGACCTTGACATGAGGTGACCGTGACCTTTACAATATGACCTTGAGCCCAGACACACATGCCATTAACTCCGTGCGGGTGAAGTCTGACAGACACGCGTCTCCCATTAAATCGTGGACGTTTGACCTTGACATTCAAAACACAGGCCATTAAACGGTGACCTTGACATGACCTTGACATGAGGTGACCGTGACCTTTACAATATGACCTTGAGCCCAGGCACACATGCCATTAACTCCGTGCGGGTGAAGTCTGACAGACACGCGTCTCCCATTAAATCGTGGACATTTGACCTTGACATTACAAAACACAGGCCATTAAACGGTGACCTTGACATGACCTTGACATGACCTTGACATGAGGTGACCGTGACCTTTACAATATGACCTTGAGCCCAGACACACATGCCATTAACTCCGTGCGGGTGAAGTCTGACAGACACGCGTCTCCCATTAAATCGTGGACGTTTGACCTTGACATTCAAAACACAGGCCATTAAACGGTGACCTTGACATGACCTTGACATGACCTTGACATGAGGTGACCGTGACCTTTACAATATGACCTTGAGCCCAGACACACATGCCATTAACTCCGTGCGGGTGAAGTCTGACAGACACGCGTCTCCCATTAAATCGTGGACGTTTGACCTTGACATTCAAAACACAGGCCATTAAACGGTGACCTTGACATGACCTTGACATGAGGTGACCGTGACCTTTACAATATGACCTTGAGCCCAGACACACATGCCATTAACTCCGTGCGGGTGAAGTCTGACAGACACGCGTCTCCCATTAAATCGTGGACGTTTGACCTTGACATTCAAAACACAGGCCATTAAACGGTGACCTTGACATGACCTTGACATGAGGTGACCGTGACCTTTACAATATGACCTTGAGCCCAGACACACATGCCATTAACTCCGTGCGGGTGAAGTCTGACAGACACGCGTCTCCCATTAAATCGTGGACGTTTGACCTTGACATTCAAAACACAGGCCATTAAACGGTGACCTTGACATGACCTTGACATGAGGTGACCGTGACCTTTACAATATGACCTTGAGCCCAGGCACACATGCCATTAACTCCGTGCGGGTGAAGTCTGACAGACACGCGTCTCCCATTAAATCGTGGACATTTGACCTTGACATTACAAAACACAGGCCATTAAACGGTGACCTTGACATGACCTTGACATGACCTTGACATGAGGTGACCGTGACCTTTACAATATGACCTTGAGCCCAGACACACATGCCATTAACTCCGTGCGGGTGAAGTCTGACAGACACGCGTCTCCCATTAAATCGTGGACGTTTGACCTTGACATTCAAAACACAGGCCATTAAACGGTGACCTTGACATGACCTTGACATGACCTTGACATGAGGTGACCGTGACCTTTACAATATGACCTTGAGCCCAGACACACATGCCATTAACTCCGTGCGGGTGAAGTCTGACAGACACGCGTCTCCCATTAAATCGTGGACGTTTGACCTTGACATTCAAAACACAGGCCATTAAACGGTGACCTTGACATGACCTTGACATGAGGTGACCGTGACCTTTACAATATGACCTTGAGCCCAGACACACATGCCATTAACTCCGTGCGGGTGAAGTCTGACAGACACGCGTCTCCCATTAAATCGTGGACGTTTGACCTTGACATTCAAAACACAGGCCATTAAACGGTGACCTTGACATGACCTTGACATGACCTTGACATGAGGTGACCGTGACCTTTACAATATGACCTTGAGCCCAGACACACATGCCATTAACTCCGTGCGGGTGAAGTCTGACAGACACGCGTCTCCCATTAAATCGTGGACGTTTGACCTTGACATTCAAAACACAGGCCATTAAACGGTGACCTTGACATGACCTTGACATGAGGTGACCGTGACCTTTACAATATGACCTTGAGCCCAGACACACATGCCATTAACTCCGTGCGGGTGAAGTCAGACAGACACGCGTCTCCCATTAAATCGTGGACGTTTGACCTTGACATTCAAAACACAGGCCATTAAACGGTGACCTTGACATGACCTTGACATGAGGTGACCGTGACCTTTACAATATGACCTTGAGCCCAGACACACATGCCATTAACTCCGTGCGGGTGAAGTCAGACAGACACGCGTCTCTCATTAAATCGTGGACATTTGACCTTGACATTCAAAACACAGGCCATTAAACGGTGACCTTGACATGACCTTGACATGACCTTGACATGAGGTGACCGTGACCTTTACAATATGACCTTGAGCCCAGACACACATGCCATTAACTCCGTGCGGGTGAAGTCTGACAGACACGCGTCTCCCATTAAATCGTGGACATTTGACCTTGACATTCAAAACACAGGCCATTAAACGGTGACCTTGACATGACCTTGACATGAGGTGACCGTGACCTTTACAATATGACCTTGAGCCCAGACACACATGCCATTAACTCCGTGCGGGTGAAGTCTGACAGACACGCGTCTCCCATTAAATCGTGGACATTTGACCTTGACATTCAAAACACAGGCCATTAAACGGTGACCTTGACATGACCTTGACATGACCTTGACATGAGGTGACCGTGACCTTTACAATATGACCTTGAGCCCAGACACACATGCCATTAACTCCGTGCGGGTGAAGTCTGACAGACACGCGTCTCCCATTAAATCGTGGACGTTTGACCTTGACATTCAAAACACAGGCCATTAAACGGTGACCTTGACATGACCTTGACATGACCTTGACATGAGGTGACCGTGACCTTTACAATATGACCTTGAGCCCAGACACACATGCCATTAACTCCGTGCGGGTGAAGTCTGACAGACACGCGTCTCCCATTAAATCGTGGACATTTGACCTTGACATTCAAAACACAGGCCATTAAACGGTGACCTTGACATGACCTTGACATGAGGTGACCGTGACCTTTACAATATGACCTTGAGCCCAGACACACATGCCATTAACTCCGTGCGGGTGAAGTCTGACAGACACGCGTCTCCCATTAAATCGTGGACATTTGACCTTGACATTCAAAACACAGGCCATTAAACGGTGACCTTGACATGAGGTGACCGTGACCTTTACAATATGACCTTGAGCCCAGACACACATGCCATTAACTCCGTGCGGGTGAAGTCTGACAGACACGCGTCTCCCATTAAATCGTGGACGTTTGACCTTGACATTCAAAACACAGGCCATTAAACGGTGACCTTGACATGACCTTGACATGAGGTGACCGTGACCTTTACAATATGACCTTGAGCCCAGACACACATGCCATTAACTCCGTGCGGGTGAAGTCTGACAGACACGCGTCTCCCATTAAATCGTGGACATTTGACCTTGACATTCAAAACACAGGCCATTAAACGGTGACCTTGACATGAGGTGACCGTGACCTTTACAATATGACCTTGAGCCCAGACACACATGCCATTAACTCCGTGCGGGTGAAGTCTGACAGACACGCGTCTCCCATTAAATCGTGGACATTTGACCTTGACATTCAAAACACAGGCCATTAAACGGTGACCTTGACATGACCTTGACATGACCTTGACATGAGGTGACCGTGACCTTTACAATATGACCTTGAGCCCAGACACACATGCCATTAACTCCGTGCGGGTGAAGTCTGACAGACACGCGTCTCCCATTAAATCGTGGACATTTGACCTTGACATTCAAAACACAGGCCATTAAACGGTGACCTTGACATGACCTTGACATGAGGTGACCGTGACCTTTACAATATGACCTTGAGCCCAGACACACATGCCATTAACTCCGTGCGGGTGAAGTCTGACAGACACGCGTCTCCCATTAAATCGTGGACATTTGACCTTGACATTCAAAACACAGGCCATTAAACGGTGACCTTGACATGACCTTGACATGAGGTGACCGTGACCTTTACAATATGACCTTGAGCCCAGACACACATGCCATTAACTCCGTGCGGGTGAAGTCTGACAGACACGCGTCTCCCATTAAATCGTGGACATTTGACCTTGACATTCAAAACACAGGCCATTAAACGGTGACCTTGACATGACCTTGACATGAGGTGACCGTGACCTTTACAATATGACCTTGAGCCCAGACACACATGCCATTAACTCCGTGCGGGTGAAGTCTGACAGACACGCGTCTCCCATTAAATCGTGGACATTTGACCTTGACATTCAAAACACAGGCCATTAAACGGTGACCTTGACATGACCTTGACATGAGGTGACCGTGACCTTTACAATATGACCTTGAGCCCAGACACACATGCCATTAACTCCGTGCGGGTGAAGTCTGACAGACACGCGTCTCCCATTAAATCGTGGACATTTGACCTTGACATTCAAAACACAGGCCATTAAACGGTGACCTTGACATGACCTTGACATGAGGTGACCGTGACCTTTACAATATGACCTTGAGCCCAGACACACATGCCATTAACTCCGTGCGGGTGAAGTCTGACAGACACGCGTCTCCCATTAAATCGTGGACATTTGACCTTGACATTCAAAACACAGGCCATTAAACGGTGACCTTGACATGACCTTGACATGAGGTGACCGTGACCTTTACAATATGACCTTGAGCCCAGACACACATGCCATTAACTCCGTGCGGGTGAAGTCTGACAGACACGCGTCTCCCATTAAATCGTGGACATTTGACCTTGACATTCAAAACACAGGCCATTAAACGGTGACCTTGACATGACCTTGACATGAGGTGACCGTGACCTTTACAATATGACCTTGAGCCCAGACACACATGCCATTAACTCCGTGCGGGTGAAGTCTGACAGACACGCGTCTCCCATTAAATCGTGGACGTTTGACCTTGACATTCAAAACACAGGCCATTAAACGGTGACCTTGACATGACCTTGACATGAGGTGACCGTGACCTTTACAATATGACCTTGAGCCCAGGCACACATGCCATTAACTCCGTGCGGGTGAAGTCTGACAGACACGCGTCTCCCATTAAATCGTGGACATTTGACCTTGACATTACAAAACACAGGCCATTAAACGGTGACCTTGACATGACCTTGACATGACCTTGACATGAGGTGACCGTGACCTTTACAATATGACCTTGAGCCCAGACACACATGCCATTAACTCCGTGCGGGTGAAGTCTGACAGACACGCGTCTCCCATTAAATCGTGGACGTTTGACCTTGACATTCAAAACACAGGCCATTAAACGGTGACCTTGACATGACCTTGACATGACCTTGACATGAGGTGACCGTGACCTTTACAATATGACCTTGAGCCCAGACACACATGCCATTAACTCCGTGCGGGTGAAGTCTGACAGACACGCGTCTCCCATTAAATCGTGGACGTTTGACCTTGACATTCAAAACACAGGCCATTAAACGGTGACCTTGACATGACCTTGACATGAGGTGACCGTGACCTTTACAATATGACCTTGAGCCCAGACACACATGCCATTAACTCCGTGCGGGTGAAGTCTGACAGACACGCGTCTCCCATTAAATCGTGGACGTTTGACCTTGACATTCAAAACACAGGCCATTAAACGGTGACCTTGACATGACCTTGACATGACCTTGACATGAGGTGACCGTGACCTTTACAATATGACCTTGAGCCCAGACACACATGCCATTAACTCCGTGCGGGTGAAGTCTGACAGACACGCGTCTCCCATTAAATCGTGGACGTTTGACCTTGACATTCAAAACACAGGCCATTAAACGGTGACCTTGACATGACCTTGACATGAGGTGACCGTGACCTTTACAATATGACCTTGAGCCCAGACACACATGCCATTAACTCCGTGCGGGTGAAGTCAGACAGACACGCGTCTCCCATTAAATCGTGGACGTTTGACCTTGACATTCAAAACACAGGCCATTAAACGGTGACCTTGACATGACCTTGACATGAGGTGACCGTGACCTTTACAATATGACCTTGAGCCCAGACACACATGCCATTAACTCCGTGCGGGTGAAGTCAGACAGACACGCGTCTCTCATTAAATCGTGGACATTTGACCTTGACATTCAAAACACAGGCCATTAAACGGTGACCTTGACATGACCTTGACATGAGGTGACCGTGACCTTTACAATATGACCTTGAGCCCAGACACACATGCCATTAACTCCGTGCGGGTGAAGTCTGACAGACACGCGTCTCCCATTAAATCGTGGACATTTGACCTTGACATTCAAAACACAGGCCATTAAACGGTGACCTTGACATGACCTTGACATGAGGTGACCGTGACCTTTACAATATGACCTTGAGCCCAGACACACATGCCATTAACTCCGTGCGGGTGAAGTCTGACAGACACGCGTCTCCCATTAAATCGTGGACATTTGACCTTGACATTCAAAACACAGGCCATTAAACGGTGACCTTGACATGACCTTGACATGACCTTGACATGAGGTGACCGTGACCTTTACAATATGACCTTGAGCCCAGACACACATGCCATTAACTCCGTGCGGGTGAAGTCTGACAGACACGCGTCTCCCATTAAATCGTGGACGTTTGACCTTGACATTCAAAACACAGGCCATTAAACGGTGACCTTGACATGACCTTGACATGACCTTGACATGAGGTGACCGTGACCTTTACAATATGACCTTGAGCCCAGACACACATGCCATTAACTCCGTGCGGGTGAAGTCTGACAGACACGCGTCTCCCATTAAATCGTGGACATTTGACCTTGACATTCAAAACACAGGCCATTAAACGGTGACCTTGACATGACCTTGACATGAGGTGACCGTGACCTTTACAATATGACCTTGAGCCCAGACACACATGCCATTAACTCCGTGCGGGTGAAGTCTGACAGACACGCGTCTCCCATTAAATCGTGGACATTTGACCTTGACATTCAAAACACAGGCCATTAAACGGTGACCTTGACATGAGGTGACCGTGACCTTTACAATATGACCTTGAGCCCAGACACACATGCCATTAACTCCGTGCGGGTGAAGTCTGACAGACACGCGTCTCCCATTAAATCGTGGACGTTTGACCTTGACATTCAAAACACAGGCCATTAAACGGTGACCTTGACATGACCTTGACATGAGGTGACCGTGACCTTTACAATATGACCTTGAGCCCAGACACACATGCCATTAACTCCGTGCGGGTGAAGTCTGACAGACACGCGTCTCCCATTAAATCGTGGACATTTGACCTTGACATTCAAAACACAGGCCATTAAACGGTGACCTTGACATGAGGTGACCGTGACCTTTACAATATGACCTTGAGCCCAGACACACATGCCATTAACTCCGTGCGGGTGAAGTCTGACAGACACGCGTCTCCCATTAAATCGTGGACATTTGACCTTGACATTCAAAACACAGGCCATTAAACGGTGACCTTGACATGACCTTGACATGACCTTGACATGAGGTGACCGTGACCTTTACAATATGACCTTGAGCCCAGACACACATGCCATTAACTCCGTGCGGGTGAAGTCTGACAGACACGCGTCTCCCATTAAATCGTGGACATTTGACCTTGACATTCAAAACACAGGCCATTAAACGGTGACCTTGACATGACCTTGACATGAGGTGACCGTGACCTTTACAATATGACCTTGAGCCCAGACACACATGCCATTAACTCCGTGCGGGTGAAGTCTGACAGACACGCGTCTCCCATTAAATCGTGGACATTTGACCTTGACATTCAAAACACAGGCCATTAAACGGTGACCTTGACATGACCTTGACATGAGGTGACCGTGACCTTTACAATATGACCTTGAGCCCAGACACACATGCCATTAACTCCGTGCGGGTGAAGTCTGACAGACACGCGTCTCCCATTAAATCGTGGACATTTGACCTTGACATTCAAAACACAGGCCATTAAACGGTGACCTTGACATGACCTTGACATGAGGTGACCGTGACCTTTACAATATGACCTTGAGCCCAGACACACATGCCATTAACTCCGTGCGGGTGAAGTCTGACAGACACGCGTCTCCCATTAAATCGTGGACATTTGACCTTGACATTCAAAACACAGGCCATTAAACGGTGACCTTGACATGACCTTGACATGAGGTGACCGTGACCTTTACAATATGACCTTGAGCCCAGACACACATGCCATTAACTCCGTGCGGGTGAAGTCTGACAGACACGCGTCTCCCATTAAATCGTGGACATTTGACCTTGACATTCAAAACACAGGCCATTAAACGGTGACCTTGACATGACCTTGACATGAGGTGACCGTGACCTTTACAATATGACCTTGAGCCCAGACACACATGCCATTAACTCCGTGCGGGTGAAGTCTGACAGACACGCGTCTCCCATTAAATCGTGGACGTTTGACCTTGACATTCAAAACACAGGCCATTAAACGGTGACCTTGACATGACCTTGACATGAGGTGACCGTGACCTTTACAATATGACCTTGAGCCCAGGCACACATGCCATTAACTCCGTGCGGGTGAAGTCTGACAGACACGCGTCTCCCATTAAATCGTGGACATTTGACCTTGACATTACAAAACACAGGCCATTAAACGGTGACCTTGACATGACCTTGACATGACCTTGACATGAGGTGACCGTGACCTTTACAATATGACCTTGAGCCCAGACACACATGCCATTAACTCCGTGCGGGTGAAGTCTGACAGACACGCGTCTCCCATTAAATCGTGGACGTTTGACCTTGACATTCAAAACACAGGCCATTAAACGGTGACCTTGACATGACCTTGACATGACCTTGACATGAGGTGACCGTGACCTTTACAATATGACCTTGAGCCCAGACACACATGCCATTAACTCCGTGCGGGTGAAGTCTGACAGACACGCGTCTCCCATTAAATCGTGGACGTTTGACCTTGACATTCAAAACACAGGCCATTAAACGGTGACCTTGACATGACCTTGACATGAGGTGACCGTGACCTTTACAATATGACCTTGAGCCCAGACACACATGCCATTAACTCCGTGCGGGTGAAGTCTGACAGACACGCGTCTCCCATTAAATCGTGGACGTTTGACCTTGACATTCAAAACACAGGCCATTAAACGGTGACCTTGACATGACCTTGACATGAGGTGACCGTGACCTTTACAATATGACCTTGAGCCCAGACACACATGCCATTAACTCCGTGCGGGTGAAGTCTGACAGACACGCGTCTCCCATTAAATCGTGGACGTTTGACCTTGACATTCAAAACACAGGCCATTAAACGGTGAGACCTTGAGCCCAGACACACATGCCATTAACTCCGTGCGGGTGAAGTCTGACAGACACGCGTCTCCCATTAAATCGTGGACATTTGACCTTGACATTCAAAACACAGGCCATTAAACGGTGACCTTGACATGACCTTGACATGAGGTGACCGTGACCTTTACAATATGACCTTGAGCCCAGACACACATGCCATTAACTCCGTGCGGGTGAAGTCTGACAGACACGCGTCTCCCATTAAATCGTGGACATTTGACCTTGACATTACAAAACACAGGCCATTAAACGGTGACCTTGACATGACCTTGACATGACCTTGACATGAGGTGACCGTGACCTTTACAATATGACCTTGAGCCCAGACACACATGCCATTAACTCCGTGCGGGTGAAGTCTGACAGACATGCGTCTCCCATTAAATCGTGGACGTTTGACCTTGACATTCAAAACACAGGCCATTAAACGGTGACCTTGACATGACCTTGACATGACCTTGACATGAGGTGACCGTGACCTTTACAATATGACCTTGAGCCCAGACACACATGCCATTAACTCCGTGCGGGTGAAGTCTGACTGACACGCGTCTCCCATTAAATCGTGGACGTTTGACCTTGACATTCAAAACACAGGCCATTAAACGGTGACCTTGACATGACCTTGACATGAGGTGACCGTGACCTTTACAATATGACCTTGAGCCCAGACACACATGCCATTAACTCCGTGCGGGTGAAGTCTGACAGACACGCGTCTCCCATTAAATCGTGGACGTTTGACCTTGACATTCAAAACACAGGCCATTAAACGGTGACCTTGACATGACCTTGACATGACCTTGACATGAGGTGACCGTGACCTTTACAATATGACCTTGAGCCCAGACACACATGCCATTAACTCCGTGCGGGTGAAGTCTGACAGACACGCGTCTCCCATTAAATCGTGGACGTTTGACCTTGACATTCAAAACACAGGCCATTAAACGGTGACCTTGACATGACCTTGACATGACCTTGACATGAGGTGACCGTGACCTTTACAATATGACCTTGAGCCCAGACACACATGCCATTAACTCCGTGCGGGTGAAGTCAGACAGACACGCGTCTCCCATTAAATCGTGGACGTTTGACCTTGACATTCAAAACACAGGCCATTAAACGGTGACCTTGACATGACCTTGACATGAGGTGACCGTGACCTTTACAATATGACCTTGAGCCCAGACACACATGCCATTAACTCCGTGCGGGTGAAGTCAGACAGACACGCGTCTCTCATTAAATCGTGGACATTTGACCTTGACATTAAGAACACAGGCCATTAAACGGTGACCTTGACATGACCTTGACATGACCTTGACATGAGGTGACCGTGACCTTTACAATATGACCTTGAGCCCAGACACACATGCCATTAACTCCGTGCGGGTGAAGTCTGACAGACACGCGTCTCCCATTAAATCGTGGACATTTGACCTTGACATTCAAAACACAGGCCATTAAACGGTGACCTTGACATGACCTTGACATGACCTTGACATGAGGTGACCGTGACCTTTACAATATGACCTTGAGCCCAGACACACATGCCATTAACTCCGTGCGGGTGAAGTCTGACAGACACGCGTCTCCCATTAAATCGTGGACATTTGACCTTGACATTCAAAACACAGGCCATTAAACGGTGACCTTGACATGACCTTGACATGACCTTGACATGAGGTGACCGTGACCTTTACAATATGACCTTGAGCCCAGACACACATGCCATTAACTCCGTGCGGGTGAAGTCTGACAGACACGCGTCTCCCATTAAATCGTGGACGTTTGACCTTGACATTCAAAACACAGGCCATGAAACGGTGACCTTGACATGACCTTGACATGACCTTGACATGAGGTGACCGTGACCTTTACAATATGACCTTGAGCCCAGACACACATGCCATTAACTCCGTGCGGGTGAAGTCTGACAGACACGCGTCTCCCATTAAATCGTGGACATTTGACCTTGACATTCAAAACACAGGCCATTAAACGGTGACCTTGACATGACCTTGACATGACCTTGACATGAGGTGACCGTGACCTTTACAATATGACCTTGAGCCCAGACACACATGCCATTAACTCCGTGCGGGTGAAGTCTGACAGACACGCGTCTCCCATTAAATCGTGGACATTTGACCTTGACATTCAAAACACAGGCCATTAAACGGTGACCTTGACATGACCTTGACATGACCTTGACATGAGGTGACCGTGACCTTTACAATATGACCTTGAGCCCAGACACACATGCCATTAACTCCGTGCGGGTGAAGTCTGACAGACACGCGTCTCCCATTAAATCGTGGACATTTGACCTTGACATTCAAAACACAGGCCATTAAACGGTGACCTTGACATGACCTTGACATGACCTTGACATGAGGTGACCGTGACCTTTACAATATGACCTTGAGCCCAGACACACATGCCATTAACTCCGTGCGGGTGAAGTCTGACAGACACGCGTCTCCCATTAAATCGTGGACATTTGACCTTGACATTCAAAACACAGGCCATTAAACGGTGACCTTGACATGACCTTGACATGACCTTGACATGAGGTGACCGTGACCTTTACAATATGACCTTGAGCCCAGACACACATGCCATTAACTCCGTGCGGGTGAAGTCTGACAGACACGCGTCTCCCATTAAATCGTGGACATTTGACCCTGACATTCAAAACACAGGCCATTAAACGGTGACCTTGACATGACCTTGACATGAGGTGACCGTGACCTTTACAATATGACCTTGAGCCCAGACACACATGCCATTAACTCCGTGCGGGTGAAGTCTGACAGACACGCGTCTCCCATTAAATCGTGGACATTTGACCTTGACATTCAAAACACAGGCCATTAAACGGTGACCTTGACATGACCTTGACATGAGGTGACCGTGACCTTTACAATATGACCTTGAGCCCAGACACACATGCCATTAACTCCGTGCGGGTGAAGTCTGACAGACACGCGTCTCCCATTAAATCGTGGACGTTTGACCCTGACATTCAAAACACAGGCCATTAAACGGTGACCTTGACATGACCTTGACATGAGGTGACCGTGACCTTTACAATATGACCTTGAGCCCAGACACACATGCCATTAACTCCGTGCGGGTGAAGTCTGACAGACACGCGTCTCCCATTAAATCGTGGACGTTTGACCTTGACATTCAAAACACAGGCCATTAAACGGTGACCTTGACATGACCTTGACATGAGGTGACCGTGACCTTTACAATATGACCTTGAGCCCAGACACACAGGCCATTAACTCCTTATTTGAAACCTTTAAGATTTTATTTATTTAATGCCAATAATCATTTAAAATCACTTAAAATGTTGGGAAATCTAATGAGTTTCTTCAAATATACTTATGGCAAGTAAGCTACATACAGCTCACACTATATTTTTTTCTTTTTACACAAGGGATGCCGTCACCGAACCCGCCAATAGGAAGACAGTCACCGCCATAGATGTCGGGTCTCAAGAGGCAAGGAAGAACCCTTTACGGATTCGGAGGTTAAACACACATATACACTTTAACAACGAAAAACGGCCCTTTTCAGGGCCACCAACTTTTTCCAAAAAGGATTTCTCCAAACTACAATTATGCATTTGTTTTTTGTTTATTTCAGTAGATTTAGTTTTTACTTGCTAAAATAGATTTCCTTTTCGATATGTATATAGATATATTTAATTATCTACCAACCTTTATACTTTAAATGTGCCAAAATCGTTTTGAATTCAATTTTGAAAGCTGTCTTTCTGACCAAATAAATGGTCGTTTATCGCTTACCTGTTGAGGTCTTCTTCAATCTCTGAAAATTTGTAAAAAAAACTATGACCTTTTTCCTTTTTGTTTTCCCCCTGATCTCAAGTGTCCATTTTTGGTGAGCTGGATTTTCCCGATGTTAAAAACCATCCGTACGTCTAACTCTGCCCTCGTGGGGAGGAGGCAAATAACAAAGGGAATGAATAGCAGAGTTTTTTCCCTTTTGTTTTAGACATTTTGTAAAGTCGCTAAACAATAATTCTTCTAGTTACTAATAAAAAACATTAGTAAAATCGAGTTATTTCCCTTTGTTTTAGACATCTTTTAAGATCGGTAAACAGTAGTTCGTATAGTGACTAATAAGAAAACATTAAAAAAATCGAGTTATTTCCCTTTGTTTTAGACATCTTTTAAGATCGGTAAACAGTAGTTCGTCTAGTTACGAATAAAGAAAACATTAATAAAATCGAGTTATTTCCCTTTGTTTTCGAACTCTTTTAAGATCGGTAAACAGTATTTCGTATAGTTACGAATAAAGAAAACATTAATAAAATCGATTTATTTCCTTTTGTTTTGGAACTCTTTTAAGATCGGTAAACAGTATTTCGTATAGTAAAGAAAACATTAGCAACATGAGTTATTTCCCTTTGTTTTCGAACTCTTTTAAGATCGGTAAACAGTATTTCGTATAGTTACGTATAAAGAAAACATTAATAAAATCGATTTATTTCCTTTTATTTTAGACATCTTTTAAGATCGGTAATTACTAGTATAGTCACTAATAAATAAAACATTAATAAAATCGATTATTTCCCTTTGTTTTAGAACTCTTTTAAGATCGGTAACCAATATTTCGTATAGTTACTAATAAAGAAAACATTAATAACATCGATTTATTTCCTTTTATTTTAGACATCTTTTAAGATCGGTAATTACTAGTATAGTCACTAATAAATAAAACATGGTTTCGCTAAACAGTAATGCTTCGAGTCACTTTTATTCCACGTGACGTCGGTTGGGTTTCAATAATAAAAAATATCACCGTAAAAGCTTATATGAGCGAAGGACTTTGAACACTGATCTGTTAAGAACCTGAAACCTCTTACTCGAATGATTGGATTGAGTATTAAATCACGAGAACTACATCGTAACACACAGTGTTAACTATTCTGTACCTTCTGTTTTCTCCCCAGCGAGCGACAGTCGATTACGGAAAAGGGAGGCAACTGCTTTTTTATTCTTTCCTGTTATATCTGTGTATATATATATATATATGTATTTTCTGTGTCTGTGTGTGTGTGTGTATATATAGATTTTATTTATCTACCCCCAACAAGGTAAGATTGACAAAAGGTCGGGAAAATGGGATTAGATAAGCCAGCGCTCGACAATTCAATATATATTTGTGATAACAGAATCAACACGTGAATTCAAATTCGCTCGTTGGATTTTCAACCGGTGAATACCATAAAAAATATCCAATAAATAAAACGCCTATGTAAACAAATAATTATTTATATATAACATTAAATATCATAGTGTTTTATTCCTTTTTAATTTGAATATGTACATTTAATTTCTTAAGAAAAATAATAATAAACTTTAAAATATTTATTATTAAGTAATGTATGACTTTTTTTTGTTAAAACCCGGGTTTAATTTAAGGCGACACACGTTTGCCGGTGAAATCTCGCCAGTGAGAAAAAATCTCGATTTATTTGATCTTAAATTTGCAATGCTCAAATAAATACAAAATTTTGAAGAAAAATATTTCTTGTGGTAACTTTTGACATTATTTGCCAACTTTCTTCGAGTGCGATAATTTACAGTTTCAAAATCGACCTCCCCTAATGTTTAAATAAATATATATATATATATATATAAAACCCACATTGGAGATCAATATACCCCCCACCCCTCTCTCTCTCTCTCTAGTTTCGGCTAGGGGCAAAGTGTAGTATCGGTTTGTGATACTACTCTTCATCTTTTCTGTCCTCCTCGATTAGGGAATGCGAAATCCTTCGAGACTAAGGCAAATTTCATTTGTCCACCTTAAAGACCTACTTGCCCTCGTGGGGAGGCAAATAAACAGGAACATAAAATTAGTTCATCGTCGGTGGGGGACTTGTCCAGATTAGGACCCACGTCGGCACTTTTCGAATGTTTACATAAAGTGCCAATTCGATTTTAGCTTGGGTCCTAATCTGGATAAGTCCCCCATTTTGTTAAATATTAATTGTTTTTTGAAAATCTTTTTTGTTTTGTATTTCAAATTGCAATGTTAATAATTAAAAAAAAAATTGTATAAATTGCTATTTTTTAAAATTTTGTAATCATTGTAATAAAATTTTCAATAAATAATATATATGTTAGAGTGAGAGAGAGAGAGAAGGGGAAGAGACTAGCTGTATCTACCTGCCCTTACCCAGGTTGGAGGGGTCTTTTTAGAGACAAATATGTATCCTAAATATGTAGCTTACTTGCCATAAGTATAGCATGTTAAGGAACTTTGGAAAATTACTTACTTGCCATAAGTATATTTGAAGGAACTTTGGAAAATTATCTGTTAAGAATTTGAAACCTAAAACGATTGGATTCAGTTTTGATTTAAAAAATTTTTTTTTTTATAAATTACTTGTATTTTAAATAGGATTTTGAAAGTTGAATTTAATGTATTGTGCCATTCTTTGTTCATTCGAATTGCTATGAACAAACAAAACATAACTAATTTTGTTATGGTAATGTTTAAATCTCGATTTGTCAATTTTTGGGATGTAAATAGCATCCCAAACTTTTAAAGTTGCTAAAAAATTTCAAGCCAACTTTCTATTCAACAGTTTAAAGGTTTTAGGTTTCAAATTCTTAACAGTTTAAATGCTTCCAAATAACTTTTCCCATTTTGAAGGGTCACAAAGTAATTTATTCTTTTATATTTAACTATTAAGGAAAGATGAAAATGGCTGACTTGTTTATGAAGAATGTACGCTTAAATGTGTGTACTTGTATTTCAAATCTGCATCCGTTTGTGTGTGTGTGATAAATCGATTTCTACAAACCTGTTTCTGCATTTTTGAGATAACGTTTCTTCTTACAGCTGCTGTAACCCCCTTCGGGCCTTCTTCTTCAGGTGGATCTTGTCGGACTCGGGAATCTGGACTGGATTTCCGACGGAAGAACACTTTAAGCCACGAGGGAGGGAGGGAGGGAAGCATGCTCTCGTTCCGGCAGCAGCAGCCATCACTTGGAGAATACACAAAGGTAAGGAGACGTGTTGTTGTCGCCTACTAAACGTAAAGCTGTAATACGTGGAGATACCGAAAAGTCGGCTATGGCTGACACACACACATATGGGACAAAGTGTATATATATATATATATTGAAACAAACAAAAAACAAGAAAAGACAATCTTTTGATTTTAAAGAGATTCCTTTTAAGAACCTTTTTTTTATTAGTTCAAATTCTCAAATCCCCCCCCCCCCCTGGAAAACAAACCCCGAATTTGTCTTTTTTGTGTGTTTCTCTCGCAATCTTCATACGGATGCATGAACAAAATGTCTGTTTTGCAAATAGTTCTTCTTCTTCCTTTTTGTTGTCTTTCTTATGCATCATCATCCTAGTTGACTGAGAGAGAGAGCAGCTTGTAAGGTCGTCCTTGGTTGCTAGGGATTTTGCTGGAACAAAAAAGAACAAAAAAAGAAACAATTAGTCATGATCACAATTAATAGCATGTGTCTAATCAGTGAAAGACATATGAATATATATTTATTGATATATATATATGAATATATATTTATTTATATATATATATGAATATATATTTATTTAGAAGTGCAGCTCTTAACTTCCACATTTATTCGAATGGTGCAACGAAACTTTGCAGACGATCGCGGATAGGCATTTTCTACTGAAGTACCAAGTTTCAGAAGTGCAGCTCTTTTACTTCCGGAGAAATGTCGATACAAACTGAATACACGCCAAACATCAACAAAATTTAGCGCGTTTTAAAGTTGATATCGCTTTTGTGTATATATATGTATATGTGTATATATATATATATACATATATACATATGAATAGATCTATATATATATATGAATATATATATATATATATATATATATATATATATATATATATGCATATATATTTATTTATATATATGAATATATATTTATTTTTATATATATATATATATATATATATATATATATGTATGTATATATATTTATTCATATATATATATATATATATATATATATATATATGAATATATATATATATATATATGAATATATATATATATATGAATATATATTTATTTATATATATATATATATATACATATATATATATAGCTATGGATATATATTTATTTATATATATGAATATATATTCATTAATATATATGAATATATATTTATTTATATATATATATGAATATATATTTATTTATATATATATATGAATATATTTTTTTATATATATATGAATATATATGTATATATATATATGAATATATATTTATATTTATATTAATATATATATATATATATATATATATATATATATATATATATATATATATAAATATATATTATCTGTTAATGCATATTTCTGAATATCTATCAATCTATCTATCTATCTGTCTCTGTATATATGTTTATATTTATAGGTTTGTACATCTTTATATATATATATATATGTTTATATATATATATATATATATATATATATATATATATATATATATATATATATATATAGTAAGCTATGAAAATATATTTATGGGAATTAAGCTACACAAAGGCTTCCGCGTTTCATCCCCCTGGGGGGGGGGTCTTCAGGCTTAAAAGCATAGAGTTATGTTTGCCGGGTGTTTGTATATAAAAGCACCCGGCGAAATAACTCCATGCATTTTAGCATGAAGACTCCCCCCGGGGATGAAACGCGGGAGCCTCTGTGTAGCTTAATTGCCATAAATATATTTTCATAGCTTACTACCTAGCTCTACTTACGTATCGAGCACTCTTGAAGTAAATACTGAAAATTGATACATAAACAATTATATCTCCTTATAAAATTTTATGTGGATACATGAAATACATATATATACCTATTTATATATACACACACACACACACACACACACACACACACACATATATATATATATATATATATATATATATATATGTGTGTGTGTGCATACATATATATATACACACATATATATATGTATACAGATATATATCTCTATATATATGTATGTATATATATATATATATATATATATATATATATATATATATATGACTACACACACACATACATATATATATATGACTACACACACACACACACACACACATATATATATATATATAAATAGTAAGCTATGAAAATATATTAACGGGAATTAAGCTACACAGAGGCTCCCGCGTTTCATCCCCCGGAGAAGGGGGGGGGGGAGTCTTCAGGCTTAAAAGCATGGAGTTATGTTTGCCGAGAGTTTGTATATAAAAACACCCGGAAAATAAACACCATGCATTTTAGCCTGAAGACTCCCCCCCCCCCCGGGGATGAAACGCGGGAGCCTCTGTGTAGCTTAATTGCCATAAATATATTTTCATAGCTCTACTTACGTATCGAGCACTCTTGGAGTAAATACTGAAAATTGATACATAAAAAATTATATCTCCTTATAAAATTTTATGTGGATACAGGAAATACATATATATATATATACCTATTTAAACACACACACACACATGTATATATATATATGTATACATATATATACATATATATGTGTTAGCATACATATATATATACACACACATATATATATATATATATATATATATGTATATATATGTACATATATATATATATATATATATATATATATATATATATATATATATATATATATTATATATATATATATATATATATATATATATATATATATATATGTGTATATACATATATGTATATATAAGAAAAAACGGTTGATATGCCACAAAACAGCCAAACCCAACATAAATGGTTGATAAGCCGAAAAACGAGAAAAGTTTTTATTTTTTTATTTCTTCGTTTTAATCTTTAACAAAAATGTTTTCATTTTTTATTTATTTGTTCGCCCCATCTCGGCCTCCCGACTTGGTATCCATTGAAAATACAATAGGCGTCGTTACAGTCACATTAGTGAAAATATTAAAGTTTGTTTTGGAAAGAAAAGTTGAAATAATATCGAATGATTTTGACGACACGTTCTGCGAGCCGAGCCGGCGAAAAATAGAATTTATTCAAAATGTTTACTAGCTGACGTACAAAAAATATGGGCCTGAGATAATAATTACTAAGGTCGTTTTAAAAACTACACTGATATCTTTGTGTTAAATAAACACTCCGGAAATGAGCACTCTAGACAGGGGAGGTAGAGCTGGTGAGGACTGACTATTCAATTCATAACTGTAGGGGGGAGGGGAGAATATATGGGTTCATACCTTTCCTAAGGGTTTTAGAAAATGTAATGCTGTTTTAAATAGTAGGGCAGACTGTACGCTGAAACTTTGATCTAAGAGAACTTAGATCAAAGTTTCAGCGTACAGTCTGCCCTACTATTTAATTCATAGCTTTGGAGAGGATATACAGATTCATATATTTCCTCAGGGTATTAGTGAAAGTTATGTTGTTTCTCGTTTCTTAGACTAGACACTCTGCGTGACTGAATGAAAGTATATATATATATATGGCCACATTTATTAGATTTAAATTCGGAAAAATAAGCAAGGGGAATAATTTATTTCTGCGTAAATTCCTAACACACTTTTCCTACATGGAACTATGCATGATTGTTTTATGTATTTCTTATGTGAAAGGAGAAAGCAAATAGCAAGTCAGACCATCCTCACCTATAGGTGAAGTGACAAAGCAAAGTCCAGTATAAACAAAAGGGTAGTAATATTATTTAACCCGTAGTAGGAGAGAGACGGGCGAAAAAGAAAAAAAAAATGCATGCATTGTCCATTGTCTCCAATACTGAAGTGAGAAGAGAAACCTTTTTCGCCCGCGCGAAGAAAGAACATTTATTTCCGCTCGCGTGTTTGATTGTCAAATTTGTCGGCGTCACCAAATCACTGCCCACTCCTCCCCTTTCTCTCTGCCCGGTCGCCATGGCAACACTCACCTATTTTTAGCAAGAATATATGGAATAAAAAAGTAAAAAAAAAAAATCCTACTACGACGCTGCTGGCCATGATGGATTTTAAACTCATGTTGTCGAATAAAAAAGTAAAAAAAAAGAATGCTGTTACTACTACTACTACTACTACTACTACTATTCGTGATGATCGTATATATGACTACACACACACATACATATATATGACCACACACACACACACACATATATATATATATATATATATATATATATATATATATATATATATATATATATATATATATAGTAAGCTATGAAAATATATTTATGGGAATTAAGCTACACAAAGGCTTCCGCGTTTCATCCCCCTGGGGGGGGGGGTCTTCAGGCTTAAAAGCATAGAGTTATGTTTGCCGGGTGTTTGTATATAAAAGCACCCGGCGAAATAACTCCATGCATTTTAGCATGAAGACTCCCCCCGGGGATGAAACGCGGGAGCCTCTGTGTAGCTTAATTGCCATAAATATATTTTCATAGCTTACTACCTAGCTCTACTTACGTATCGAGCACTCTTGAAGTAAATACTGAAAATTGATACATAAACAATTATATCTCCTTATAAAATTTTATGTGGATACATGAAATACATATATATACCTATTTATATATATACACACACACACACACACACACACACACACACATATATATATATATATATATATATATATATATATATATATGTGTGTGTGTGCATACATATATATATACACACATATATATATGTATACAGATATATATCTCTATATATATGTATGTATATATATATATATATATATATATATATATGACTACACACACACATACATATATATATATGACTACACACACACACACACACACATATATATATATATATAAATAGTAAGCTATGAAAATATATTAACGGGAATTAAGCTACACAGAGGCTCCCGCGTTTCATCCCCCGGAGAAGGGGGGGGGGAGTCTTCAGGCTTAAAAGCATGGAGTTATGTTTGCCGAGAGTTTGTATATAAAAACACCCGGAAAATAAACACCATGCATTTTAGCCTGAAGACTCCCCCCCCCCCCCCGGGGATGAAACGCGGGAGCCTCTGTGTAGCTTAATTGCCATAAATATATTTTTATAGCTCTACTTACGTATCGAGCACTCTTGGAGTAAATACTGAAAATTGATACATAAAAAATTATATCTCCTTATAAAATTTTATGTGGATACAGGAAATACATATATATATATATACCTATTTAAACACACACACACACATGTATATATATATATGTATACATATATATACATATATATGTGTTAGCATACATATATATATACACACACATATATATATATATATATATGTATATATATGTACATATATATATATATATATATATATATATATATATATATATATATATATATATATATATATATATATGTGTGTATATACATATATGTATATATAAGAAAAAACGGTTGATATGCCACAAAACAGCCAAACCCAACATAAATGGTTGATAAGCCGAAAAACGAGAAAAGTTTTTATTTTTTTATTTCTTCGTTTTAATCTTTAACAAAAATGTTTTCATTTTTTATTTATTTGTTCGCCCCATCTCGGCCTCCCGACTTGGTATCCATTGAAAATACAATAGGCGTCGTTACAGTCACATTAGTGAAAATATTAAAGTTTGTTTTGGAAAGAAAAGTTGAAATAATATCGAATGATTTTGACGACACGTTCTGCGAGCCGAGCCGGCGAAAAATAGAATTTATTCAAAATGTTTACTAGCTGACGTACAAAAAATATGGGCCTGAGATAATAATTACTAAGGTCGTTTTAAAAACTACACTGATATCTTTGTGTTAAATAAACACTCCGGAAATGAGCACTCTGGACAGGGGAGGTAGAGCTGGTGAGGACTGACTATTCAATTCATAACTGTAGGGGGGAGGGGAGAATATATGGGTTCATACCTTTCCTAAGGGTTTTAGAAAATGTAATGCTGTTTTAAATAGTAGGGCAGACTGTACGCTGAAACTTTGATCTAAGAGAACTTAGATCAAAGTTTCAGCGTACAGTCTGCCCTACTATTTAATTCATAGCTTTGGAGAGGATATACAGATTCATATATTTCCTCAGGGTATTAGTGAAAGTTATGTTGTTTCTCGTTTCTTAGACTAGACACTCTGCGTGACTGAATGAAAGTATATATATATATATGGCCACATTTATTAGATTTAAATTCGGAAAAATAAGCAAGGGGAATAATTTATTTCTGCGTAAATTCCTAACACACTTTTCCTACATGGAACTATGCATGATTGTTTTATGTATTTCTTATGTGAAAGGAGAAAGCAAATAGCAAGTCAGACCATCCTCACCTATAGGTGAAGTGACAAAGCAAAGTCCAGTATAAACAAAAGGGTAGTAATATTATTTAACCCGTAGTAGGAGAGAGACGGGCGAAAAAGAAAAAAAAAATGCATGCATTGTCCATTGTCTCCAATACTGAAGTGAGAAGAGAAACCTTTTTCGCCCGCGCGAAGAAAGAACATTTATTTCCGCTCGCGTGTTTGATTGTCAAATTTGTCGGCGTCACCAAATCACTGCCCACTCCTCCCCTTTCTCTCTGCCCGGTCGCCATGGCAACACTCACCTATTTTTAGCAAGAATATATGGAATAAAAAAGTAAAAAAAAAAAATCCTACTACGACGCTGCTGGCCATGATGGATTTTAAACTCATGTTGTCGAATAAAAAAGTAAAAAAAAAGAATGCTGTTACTACTACTACTACTACTACTACTACTATTCGTGATGATCGTATATATGACTACACACACACATACATATATATGACCACACACACACACACACATATATATATATATATATATATATATATATATATATATATATATATATATATATATATATATATATATATATATATATATATATATATATATATAGTAAGCTATGAAAATATATTTATGGGAATTAAGCTACACAAAGGCTTCCGCGTTTCATCCCCCTGGGGGGGGGGGGGTCTTCAGGCTTAAAAGCATAGAGTTATGTTTGCCGGGTGTTTGTATATAAAAGCACCCGGCGAAATAACTCCATGCATTTTAGCATGAAGACTCCCCCCGGGGATGAAACGCGGGAGCCTCTGTGTAGCTTAATTGCCATAAATATATTTTCATAGCTTACTACCTAGCTCTACTTACGTATCGAGCACTCTTGAAGTAAATACTGAAAATTGATACATAAACAATTATATCTCCTTATAAAATTTTATGTGGATACATGAAATACATATATATACCTATTTATATATATACACACACACACACACACACACACACACATATATATATATATATATATATATATATATATATATATATATGTGTGTGTGTGCATACATATATATATACACACATATATATATGTATACAGATATATATCTCTATATATATGTATGTATATATATATATATATATATATATATATATATATGACTACACACACACATACATATATATATATGACTACACACACACACACACACACATATATATATATATATAAATAGTAAGCTATGAAAATATATTAACGGGAATTAAGCTACACAGAGGCTCCCGCGTTTCATCCCCCGGAGAAGGGGGGGGGGGAGTCTTCAGGCTTAAAAGCATGGAGTTATGTTTGCCGAGAGTTTGTATATAAAAACACCCGGAAAATAAACACCATGCATTTTAGCCTGAAGACTCCCCCCCCCCCCCCCGGGGATGAAACGCGGGAGCCTCTGTGTAGCTTAATTGCCATAAATATATTTTTATAGCTCTACTTACGTATCGAGCACTCTTGGAGTAAATACTGAAAATTGATACATAAAAAATTATATCTCCTTATAAAATTTTATGTGGATACAGGAAATACATATATATATATATACCTATTTAAACACACACACACACATGTATATATATATATGTATACATATATATACATATATATGTGTTAGCATACATATATATATACACACACATATATATATATATATATATGTATATATATGTACATATATATATATATATATATATATATATATATATATATATATATTTATATATATATATATATATATATATATATATATATATATGTGTGTATATACATATATGTATATATAAGAAAAAACGGTTGATATGCCACAAAACAGCCAAACCCAACATAAATGGTTGATAAGCCGAAAAACGAGAAAAGTTTTTATTTTTTTATTTCTTCGTTTTAATCTTTAACAAAAATGTTTTCATTTTTTATTTATTTGTTCGCCCCATCTCGGCCTCCCGACTTGGTATCCATTGAAAATACAATAGGCGTCGTTACAGTCACATTAGTGAAAATATTAAAGTTTGTTTTGGAAAGAAAAGTTGAAATAATATCGAATGATTTTGACGACACGTTCTGCGAGCCGAGCCGGCGAAAAATAGAATTTATTCAAAATGTTTACTAGCTGACGTACAAAAAATATGGGCCTGAGATAATAATTACTAAGGTCGTTTTAAAAACTACACTGATATCTTTGTGTTAAATAAACACTCCGGAAATGAGCACTCTAGACAGGGGAGGTAGAGCTGGTGAGGACTGACTATTCAATTCATAACTGTAGGGGGGAGGGGAGAATATATGGGTTCATACCTTTCCTAAGGGTTTTAGAAAATGTAATGCTGTTTTAAATAGTAGGGCAGACTGTACGCTGAAACTTTGATCTAAGAGAACTTAGATCAAAGTTTCAGCGTACAGTCTGCCCTACTATTTAATTCATAGCTTTGGAGAGGATATACAGATTCATATATTTCCTCAGGGTATTAGTGAAAGTTATGTTGTTTCTCGTTTCTTAGACTAGACACTCTGCGTGACTGAATGAAAGTATATATATATATATGGCCACATTTATTAGATTTAAATTCGGAAAAATAAGCAAGGGGAATAATTTATTTCTGCGTAAATTCCTAACACACTTTTCCTACATGGAACTATGCATGATTGTTTTATGTATTTCTTATGTGAAAGGAGAAAGCAAATAGCAAGTCAGACCATCCTCACCTATAGGTGAAGTGACAAAGCAAAGTCCAGTATAAACAAAAGGGTAGTAATATTATTTAACCCGTAGTAGGAGAGAGACGGGCGAAAAAGAAAAAAAAATGCATGCATTGTCCATTGTCTCCAATACTGAAGTGAGAAGAGAAACCTTTTTCGCCCGCGCGAAGAAAGAACATTTATTTCCGCTCGCGTGTTTGATTGTCAAATTTGTCGGCGTCACCAAATCACTGCCCACTCCTCCCCTTTCTCTCTGCCCGGTCGCCATGGCAACACTCACCTATTTTTAGCAAGAATATATGGAATAAAAAAGTAAAAAAAAAAAATCCTACTACGACGCTGCTGGCCATGATGGATTTTAAACTCATGTTGTCGAATAAAAAAGTAAAAAAAAAGAATGCTGTTACTACTACTACTACTACTACTACTACTATTCGTGATGATCGTATATATGACTACACACACACATACATATATATGACCACACACACACACACATATATATATATATATATATATATATATATATATATATATATATATATATATATATATATATATATATATATATATATATATATATATATATAGTAAGCTATGAAAATATATTTATGGGAATTAAGCTACACAAAGGCTTCCGCGTTTCATCCCCCTGGGGGGGGGTCTTCAGGCTTAAAAGCATAGAGTTATGTTTGCCGGGTGTTTGTATATAAAAGCACCCGGCGAAATAACTCCATGCATTTTAGCATGAAGACTCCCCCCGGGGATGAAACGCGGGAGCCTCTGTGTAGCTTAATTGCCATAAATATATTTTCATAGCTTACTACCTAGCTCTACTTACGTATCGAGCACTCTTGAAGTAAATACTGAAAATTGATACATAAACAATTATATCTCCTTATAAAATTTTATGTGGATACATGAAATACATATATATACCTATTTATATATATACACACACACACACACACACACACACACACACACACACACACACACATATATATATATATATATATATATATATATATATATATATATATGTGTGTGTGTGTGCATACATATATATATACACACATATATATATGTATACAGATATATATCTCTATATATATGTATGTATATATATATATATATATATATATATATATATATATATGACTACACACACACATACATATATATATATGACTACACACACACACACACACATATATATATATATATATAAATAGTAAGCTATGAAAATATATTAACGGGAATTGAGCTACACAGAGGCTCCCGCGTTTCATCCCCCGGAGAAGGGGGGGGGGAGTCTTCAGGCTTAAAAGCATGGAGTTATGTTTGCCGAGAGTTTGTATATAAAAACACCCGGAAAATAAACACCATGCATTTTAGCCTGAAGACTCCCCCCCCCCCCGGGGATGAAACGCGGGAGCCTCTGTGTAGCTTAATTGCCATGAATATATTTTCATAGCTCTACTTACGTATCGAGCACTCTTGGAGTAAATACTGAAAATTGATACATAAAAAATTATATCTCCTTATAAAATTTTATGTGGATACAGGAAATACATATATATATATATACCTATTTAAACACACACACACACATGTATATATATATATGTATACATATATATACATATATATGTGTTAGCATACATATATATATACACACACATATATATATATATATATATATATATATATGTATATATATGTACATATATATATATATATATATATATATATATATATATATATATATATATATATATATTTATATATATATATATATATATATATATATATATATATATATATATATATGTGTATATACATATATGTATA
>CAUVYP010000288.1:10000-25000 GCA_963556195.1 Sepiola atlantica
ACACATTTAATGGGCACTCCAGCTGAATTTCGAGAATATCAGATAACGTTATTTCTCCCTATTATGTATACATTTATAGTAATTCCGGCTATTAGAGAATGCAATTAATGAACATAGTATTTCATCTTTCAAAATGGCGGCTACAATTTCTTCAACGACTCGACTTTGTTATTAATAACTATACGTCAAGACACTCAACAGACATACAGTTTACATTTTCTGATTTCAACATCTTTCATTCAAAAATTGAAAACAACATTGATTTTTGGATATTGAAATGACCCAAAAGGTGTGACTGGTGAACCCTACATTCGGTCGTCTTAAGGCAGCTCGTACGGTAACACGCATGCAATCTACTGGCTGGCTTGATTTCACTGGCCTTTTTTCAATACACATTCTACTCACTTTTGTAGGCAGTGGTTACGAACGTAGATCCAAGAACGAGAGGTGCATGGTTCGATCCCAGTCGTCTGATAAATTTCTTTTTCTGTTGGTTACATTATTAAAATTCAGCCTACGGGGGAGAGGGGAAGAGCTGACTATGGACAGACTTTTTTTTAAGTCAACGTTAAGTAGTCATAAAAAAAATCAATGTAATATGTGGTGATTTAACTATTGTAAATATCATTGTTATGTGTCCTATTTGCATTCGGTCGGTTGTTGAGAAATGTTAATCCATTCTTTTCAAGTTATCTTGTCAAACGCCGGGGCACGGCTACAGCTAGTATTACATATAGTAGACTGCATGTTATCAATATATTTATGACGTATTGTTCGGTAGTTACAAGCGCAGATAGTGATTGGTGTGTTGGGTTTTAATCATATCGAATATTATGTATCACATCATATCTATCGTAGGAAAGTGTATAAGCCGTGTATCCCCACTCCGCGTTTGATAATGTCGCAGTGTAAACTAGACTCTTAACTCTTGACTCTGAGATATTCTAGAAGAAAACTCTGCTAATCTCTGTATTTCATCTGTCGGCGACACATTGTGTTGGGATACTCTTCGCCCAGACACCTTTATATATGTTATCGTTCGAAGGGGAATTAAAAGTCGGGCAGAATAAGACACATAAATAGTACTTCACAATCGATTGAATTATCCATTGTATTCACACCGTACGATATATAAGAGATACGTCTCGTCTAGACGTGCTTAGGTGAGAAGCAATTACTTATGAAAAAGAAGTAGTGTGTGAGTACGAATAAAATTATTCAAACTAAAACAAAACATTGGATTTTTTTCTGAGAATGCATCTCATTAAACACACCGTATGTAATTTGCGACCTATATCAGCTGTACCCAATTTGTACTTGGTATTTTCTTATATTTTCATTAATTAAATCGGTAAGCGGGATGTTTATATATGATGAATACCATATTGCATGGCTGTAAGCATTATTTGTATATGTCTATTCTTTTACTAGTATATATATATATATATATATATATATATATATATGATGGATGAAGTTCAAACATGTAAAAAAATGAACATAACACCAATATTTAAAAAAGTGGTTGATACTAAGTAGATAATTAATACGATTACATTCATAATATTGCATTCATAATATTACATTAATATTACAGTCTTACGTCATTGGAGCGTTTCAATGTTACTATTTTTTCTAAAACTGAATAAAAATAAATATAACATGTGTAAATTGGCCCCCGCTTCCTGCTGGTGGGTTCTCCAATGCGAGATTTTCAATGTTAACTTATAAAAAAATGTAATTCAGTCTTTGAAAAAATCCTGTAGCATCAATACGGTGTTTGATTGCCATCAGAGTTTCATATTTTTATGGTTTTTTTACACATCAACCCAGCAACCCGTATGTATGTATGTATATATATATATATATATATATATATATTATGCTAAATATCTGATGTACACATGTTTTTCAGTATTTACGACGATAGCTAATATAGATATTTAAAGTAATAGTATGCTTTACTAATTCAAGGTCATCAACGTTAGTTCCTAAATCTATATATTCAACAAATCCATGTTTCATATCTGTGTCTTTTCCAGGGAGAGTCCTCAGCATAACCAGTTTACAAGAGATCTCACACCGATTATTACCCGTGATGATTGTCTGTCGACAACTAGCATTAGCATCATTATATCAATCTTCCTATTTGAATCTTCTCAAACTGTAAAACATATTCCTAAGATGGCAAGCATTGTCTTATACTTTTGGTCATAGTTTGAAAGATTTCCTTGTTAAAACAGCCTTCTAACAGTGCATTTCATGTTATCTCAACAGTTGGTCGTTTCTTGAATCTACGTCGCCATAATTGTTTCTAAGATTACAATATCAATGTGCCTTCCCATTATCAAATAATTCTTCATAACTGTTTTACTTAACACATTTTAGAGGAAGACGAATATCTCAACTGAATTTCTTTTCGTTTTGTGAAATGTGTATGCTCATCGTTGACTTTACTAAGCATTATTCTATTTTAAATAACTTTTTAAAAGATTAAAAACATGAGTAATATATATGTATATATATATATGCTAATTTTATTTACACAGACATGTACAAAATCTGCGACACTGGCATGTCGATGTTATCGATCAACAGTTACTATAAACTGAGATCTCTTCAGGGAGAGTTAGAATCCGATCTTAACCTCAGATTTTGTACATGTCTGTGTAAATAAAATTATCTCATATAAAGCTCTATTTTGATATTGAGCACTTTTTATAAACCCGGTTATAATTCACTGGATTACCACCCTGTGGATATTTTTCACCTGAATTATTACCATTATTATATATATATATATATATATATATATATGTAAATTATGGCAAATATCTGATGTACACGTATTCTCCAGTATTTACAACAGTTACTAATATAGATATTTAAACTAATAGTAGTTTACTATACTAAATCTGTCATCAACGTTAATTCCTAAATATTGTTTTTAATAAGTTAATGCAACACGAACCTTCTAAATTATGTATTTATGCTACGATTGATTTGTTTCAGAAATGCATGTTTAAATTGTTCGAATTAGTCGTAAATAAGAATGATGTGACCAATTAACCTACACCTCACTTCGCTATATATGCATTTCTCTCGCTGATCTCACTTCATAGTCAACCATACACTTAACTGTTCCAATGTTCCAATGTTCACGCAATCATTACAAGAAGTATACACCATTTACTAGCGTTGCTGTCTTATGTACATGTCTCCTTCTCCATTACTTACACGCATTCTCACAAAACACCCGTAACACTTCAAATACGTATACGTGACTGTAATATCTTTTCCATTATATGTATAACAAACTAATTCAGAAAGTTTTCCTACATTTAAAATTCTTCTGACTGTATTAGACTGAAACACAGGAGGAAAGGGACATGAAGTAAACACAGTTATATGGTGGGATTAATATATTCGGAAAGTGCATGTACAGCTACACCATGTCTTTCACGCTTGCATCACATAGTGTTGCATTCATTTTTGTCTCAACGGTAGTATACACACCCAACTATACGTACTGAAAATGTATACAATAGAGCGAAAGTCGCCCTCTCCAACCGAAACTCTCTAACACCGGCATGTGTGTTAGCAAGTTTCACAGAGAAGTAAAAATACCAGGAAATATATCGGAATTAGCAGAGATAGTTTTGTTTTAGTGTTGATTTTTTTCTAGTATACTAGTTCAACAAAGTCTATAGTGTTTAGTATAACATATTTAATAATATATAGTTCGATTTAGAATAAATCGAATTACACCTTTCTCATGTGTAGTAATGCAATGATTCAGTAGCCGCGACACTACTGACTCTGAACGCCGAACCAACATTGCGAAACCGTAATATTGTTAGTGCGTTTTTTCACCGTTGTTAAGTGGATATCGACACTGACTGAAGACCTGCGTGTTCCAAGTTCGAATCTAGTCGGGTCCACAGTACCACTTTCACTTGGGGATGTTAGCAACCTTCTCGTGGTATTTCCTGAAAGTATCCTTTGTCTTTCCAGAAATATTGTATTGTTCATAATTAAAAGATAATCAAGAAGAAAAAATACACAAACTATAACGCTATTTACATTTATTTCTGCCCTCGTTTTTTTTTAATCTCTCGACACCCCCTTAAAGAAAGGGCGAAACCGGTCGTCTTGCTTTGTTTTCTTGATTAACTTTTAACCATGAAAAAAAATCTGTCTTCTCTTTATGCTTGCGATAATATATATATATATATATATATATATATATATATATATATTAATATCCGCGTCAAAAATATTGGGTTAGTCTGTATCAGATGGTGCATCCCATTTATAATAGGTGCATTTTTATAAAATAATAATTGGTAGTATATATTATGAGCAACAATAGCCAACCACTCTTGCTGAGTTGGGCAGAGTAAAACAATTATTTTGCTTTATATTAAAAAACTTAGACATTTGTTATCATGGAGGACACGATATATCGTTACTACAGAAAAACCGAACATACTAATACACGTGTAGAAGTCTGAAAACTGTATGTTTATTTATAATATATACACAACGATTAACTGCACCAATATTTTTTAGAACACCACTTTGTTGGAGTTAACAGTTTTCTAAATTCTGATATTAATATTCGAATATAAACTATGATCGTTCGTTTTCCATTCTTGCTTTCTCGTGTCATCCTTTTCAACAGCTTAGTGCACGGTTGTCAGACGTGGGACACCTAAATATTCTATTTACTAATGCCAACTTCAATTTACTCTGCTAAACGTAATTGTCATTGGAACCGTCTACATTCGGTGAGAATAGGTACTGAAAGGCAGCTATGCTACAAAAGAGCCATTGTACCAACAGACAAAATAGCATACGCTCAGTTGAACATGTGAAATTTACCGCGAATCACAGACAATACGTGTAACAATATATATTTATTAGGTGTGTGGATTTATTGTAATAAACAACCCAAGTGTGAAAACATAAGAAGAATGAATAAAAGCGTTCAGGCGTGTTAGTAAAGATTCCTGTATTTGTCGAGATATGTTAGAATTAACGAATCTCTTCCGGCAACTTGTACCGTAAGCATATCGATTTTCGAATCCATGGCGTTTTTCTTATTTGGTTGAATCTATGATCGCAAGTATTCGGTTAAACTACATTAACGTGCGTATAAAACCATTATTTATTCCTGAACACGTATACACATTATAGTGCTCCCCTCTCGGGCGCTGGCTTTTCAACCCCCACTTTCCGACTCGACCTTGGGTCACATCTTACTTGTGAGAGTAGGATAAAACTGGCCTTGTGCCCAACTCCTGGAGAGGAGTAAATAAATCATACATAAATGTTATATATGTTTAATATGTATACGTGTATATATAATACATACACCTCTCTTTGTGTGTGTGTGTGTAATATATATATATATATATATATATATACTATATACATATATCATGTGTGTGTGTGTATATCAGTGTAACCAAGATATAAGAGAGCCGTCGGGACGGGTACAGAAGTATCTTATATCTGGCTGTTGTCTATTTTGTGTAAGTAAGTACGAGAACACTTCATATATCGATGTTTACGTATGGAACACTAGTTTGTTTTAGATATAGCCATAAAACCCACAAACACAGACAAAAAATACATTTTCAATGAGTTTTCACAAATAATTCAGTGAAACATTACTTTTTCATTAAACAGTCTCTCATTTTTGATTGTACATAACTATCTTTAACATCATGACAACTTTCATACAGTCGGTTAATCATTGCCAATGCGCCATTAGGATTATTGGTTCTTGCTTAGACGTAGGCTGCCAGTTTGGCACTGGGTTGCCATTTTCAGAAACGTCAGAACTTATGCTTTCAGCATCATCATGTTCGTCCAAATCTTGATAATCCGATTTTATACCACGTGTGATTACTGTGTCAGTCTGATCACCATAACATTGTGTACTGTCGTCGAAGCTATTTAATTCGTCAAAAGCTGTTTGCTCCATGCCCGATGATGGAGAAACTTGATCATTTTCGTCGAGTATTTCTTCCACTTCAGCATGTGATTCGATGACAACGCCGACCGTTTTAAAACAATTTTGAATTGTTGATGGTTTGACCATGAAAAGTGCTCGTTATATCATGTGCATGTCCTTAAAAACAGTGATCTGCTTGGTCACTTCGGACAGCGGCACTGGCGGTGTAGCATCGATCGCTGCGATTTGCATTCAAACAGGTTTCCGGCAATAATACGCTTTGAATGAACGAATAATGCCTTGATCCAAAAGTTGAATCAGACTAGTGGTGTTTGGTGACATGAGCGACAATTTGATGTTTGACTAATTAGTACCCGGCAGTAAGTTATGACAAGTTGCATTGTCCAAAAACAGAATGATCTTCCGATTTTGAGAAATCATTTTTGAATCAAGCGTTTTCATAACGTCAATAAACAACTGACTAGTCATCCAAACTTTACGATTCGCGATGTAAGAAACCGGCAGAGTTTTGACATTTTTAAAGCAGCGTGGTTTTGCCGACTTACTGACAACTACAGCTTGCTTTTAACTGCCGTCACCGTTTGTGAACTAAAGCATCGTGAATCTGTCTTTGGGAACTTTTGCCCCTATTTGAATGCTCGTCTACGGCAAATCGCAAATATCCAGACGGCATTGCTTTGTAGAAAATCCCGTTTCATCACAGTTACAAATATCTTTTGGATCATATCTACGAAAAAGTTGTGGCAAAACGTGTGTCACCCATTCGTTGGCAGAAACGTAATCTGCTGACGTTGATTCGCCGTGAAATTTTTTGAACGAAAGTTTATTGGCCTGCTTCCAGCATATGAACCAGCAATTGCTCGGTTCACCATAAACTTCAACATTTACGGTCAGTTTTGATGCTTTCTGACTAATGACGTGATCGGTGACGGTAGCTCCATGAGCACATTCTGGCGTAAACCATTGTGTAAGCGCTTCGTTAACTTTCCTTGTGTACGGATTGGCGCGTTTGTTGTTGATTAGTCTCTGTTCATTTGCATGCAAGATCTGAGATCGTTGTCTTTCTTTGGGAATTTTTGCTGCTGTTAGAATAAGCGATTCCGTACCTTCTGGCCGCAGCGCCCAGTTTGAGTTTCGTCACTTTGACATTGTCGATGAGCTCCAAGTGTTCGGAAATGCTCAGAGTTTTTCTTTGAGACGCCAACACCGAAACCACTAGGCGCAATGATCGAAAGCAAACGGTGGTCAGGTGCAAAATTAACAAACTTTTGTACTCAAAAGAACAGTGGGTAAAGTAAAAGTGCTGTCCAGATAAATGCAACGACAAGCAAAGTCGGCAAAAAAGCAGGCGCCGCTACCCTTATACACAGAAAGCAAACTCGTAAAGTAGAGAATGTCTGATTTACGACATCACACTGTCACTCAAAACGAACACTCTTATATCGGGGAGGACGGGACCATAGATAATCTCTGTTATATACGGGGGTCTCTTATACCTGGGGCTCGTATACTTGGATCTAATTTATATACATTAACACATGCTGTTTTCAACATTTATTCATTATGTTTTTATTTTATCATTTTATATGACGCGTTTCAAGCGGTGGTCCGCTCTAATCAGATGTGTACACCCATTTGAAGAAATGTCTTCCGACTTGAAGAGTGTTTTTTCATTTGAAGAAATGTTATTTTTCGGCGTTTCTGCACATGCGTAAAATCACCAAGATATTAATTGATGTTTCTAATACAACACAATACAGAATACAGGTGTACGAATGTTCGTACATTGGATTCACAGTTATTTACGTAGTGATTTATCAATACGTGTGTTCTATTGCCTTGGGAATAATGTCAAGTTTTTAACCTGTACAAACTTGAGTAAGTCTAATTATATTATCAATGCATATCAACATACATTTCTTCGTGGAAAGAGAACCCACACACTAATAAACTACTTACATTTCGGATTGTTTACTAATTCTTCAAACGCATTATCACTGAATAATTTCCCGAGATTCATCAATATAGACGTTTTCATCTAGTCCATTTGTACACACCTGCTTTAAAGGCATGTTCAGAATTATTGTACAAATCAGATTATCGAAAACTTCTCTTGCAGCGATTTACATTTAATTCGTTTCCGCGAGCACGATACTTTTTTTCTTGATGTGGATTTCTTTTCGCTTGTTATGTTGGTTGGTTTTGTATAATGTTCATGTACTTATTAACGGAGCGTAACAAAAAGAAATATAATTTGTTACTTAATACAAGATGGTCTTTGCCTGTTTGCAATATTATATGGGTGCAGAAAATTAAATTAGCCTTATCTGCCAAGAAACAATGTATTATTTCACATTTTTTGAATCTGAAGAAAACAACGGAAAGTTTATTGTAATTCTGTTCTTTTATGTTACACCGTTGAAATGTGATTTTGAATGAGTACGAAAATGAATTCTCAATCATGAAAGTATCAAAGGAGAAATGGAAACTATTGTCAAGAATAACCAACAAAGAGAATAGGTAAAATAAAACAAAAGAAGTGACTATTACGTTGCCAAAGTAATAAAGTTACTTTTCCAAATTGCATATGCGGATATGCCCGAAGTTTGGCTGAGGAAATACACTAATAGTAAAAAAAAATATGCCTTAAAATACCCTTTGCAACCGAATTGACTTGAACAAAATAGAAAAAAAATCAGGTGTCGTAGATTTTCGGCGAATGACGATCAACTATTTTAGTTTTTCTTTATATATTAAACTGGACTTATTAATTTAAATTTAATTTTAAAAAAAACGCTTAAAGTATTTAACTCACGAGACAGGTCGATATAATAGTAACTGTTAGTGCTTTTAACAAAATGTATTGTGCTATCATTCAGTTGGTCATACACCTTACAATTATATAGTCGTAACTAATTAACCATTTACTTTGTGGTTTTGCAATTATTATTAATAAAACAATTAGAATTATCATGATTACAATTTAACAAATATAATTTGATTCCTTTGTAATTTCAAAAGTCTGAAAAATTATTGTAAAGCCTGATTTATTAGAAACCTACATAATCATAATAATTATTATAATCATCATCATCATAGTCAAAACAATTATCACAATAATCAGTTGTCGTTATCGTCTTTGTCGAAAACAAGAAAATGGGCGGACGTTATATTTTGAATCTCAAAATGATTATTTTTAATGTTCAACTATGTTCATCAAATTGTAATTTATAAGATCACTACTAATACTATTATGTTAACTATTAAACATATATATATGTATATATATATATATATATATATATATATAGATATATATAATCAGGAAACAATACATACATGTCACTGAATACTTATTAGTTCGTTAATAGTTATTAAATAAAGGTTCTGAGTAAGTGAGTTTAAGCAATGTTCCGTTGGGCCTACATAAGGTATTGTAATGAAAAATTGAATAAACTAATCTCACACAATCTGAGACAAATGCCAACGTGTTCGCATTGATTTATATAGATATATAACTTATGTATCATGAGATATATACATTTCCTATTCTTGATTAACTATTAAAGTCAATTGTACTGAATAAATACTTACATTTATTGACATTGATATCAAATACACTTATAGCGGGTGGTCTAAAACAGAATAAATTAGCGTGGCACTGAGCGTGACAATCTTCTTCGATTGAAATAAAAAATATTCATATAATTACTGTAAACATTGTAATTGATCGGCCCTATATATTTATCGAAATATGTCATGAGACTTGGTCAGTTTTTTTACAGTTTTACATTAAAAAATACATTCTCTGTTTATCTGAACTGTATACCAACTATTACTGTATGTATATATATATATATATATATTTATATATCTTCATATTCATATACACACACATACATATATATACATATATATATATATATATATCTATATCTACATATAAATGTATAATATATATATGCATATATATATATATGTAAATCTACATATAAATGTATAATATATATATATGCATATATATATATGTATATCTACATATAATTGTATAATATATATATGTATATCTACATATTATTGTATAATATATATATATGTATATCTACATATAATTGTATAATATATATATATGTATATCTACATATAATTGTATAATATATATATATGTATATCTACATATAATTGTATAATATATATATATGTATATCTACATATAATTGTATAATATATATATATATGTATATCTACATATAATTGTATAATATATATATATATATGTATATCTACATATAATTGTATAATATATATATATATGTATATCTACATATAATTGTATAATATATATATATATATGTATATTTACATATAAATGTATAATTTATATAAATATGTATATCTACATATAAATGTATACTATATATATGTATATCTACATATAAATGTATACTATATATATATATATGTATATCTACATATAAATGTATACTATATATATATATATGTATATCTACATATAAATGTATACTATATATATATATATGTATATCTACATATAAATGTATACTATATATATATATATGTATATCTACATATAAATGTATACTATATATATATATATATGTATCTACATATAAATGTATACTATATATATATATGTATATCTACATATAAATGTATACTATATATATATATATATGTATATCTACATATAAATGTATAATATATATATGCATATATATGTATATGTATAATATAAATATGCATATATATAAATTTATATCTACATATAATTGTATAATATATATATATGTATATCTACATATAATTGTATAATATATATATATGTATATCTACATATAATTGTATAATACATATATATGTATATCTACATATAATTGTATAATATATATATATATTTGTATATCTACATATAATTGTATAATATATATATATATATATATTTACATATAAATGTATAATATATATATATATATATATATGTATATCTACATATAAATGTATAATATATGTATAGCTACATATAAATGTATAATATATGTATAGCTACATATAAATGTATAATATATGTATAGCAACATATAAATGTATAATATATGTATAGCTACATATAAATGTATAATATATGTATAGCAACATATAAATGTATAATATATGTATAGCTACATATAAATGTATAATATATATATATATGTATATCTACATATAAATGTATAATATATATATATATATATGTATATCTACATATAAATGTATAATATATATATATATGTATATCTACATATAAATGTATAATATATATATATATATATATGTATATCTACATATAAATGTATAATATATATATATATGTATATCTACATATAAATGTATAATATATATATATATGTATATCTACATATAAATGTATACTATATATATATGTATATCTACATATAAATGTATACTATATGTATATCTACATATAAATGTATACTATATATATATGTATATCTACATATAAATGTATACTATATATATATGTATATCTACATATAAATGTATACTATATATATATGTATATCTACATATAAATGTATACTATATATATATGTATATCTAAAAATAAATGCACACTATATATATATATGTATATCTACATATAAATGTATAATATATATATATATATATGTGTGTGTCTCCATATATAAATGTATAATATATATATATATATACATATATGTATATCTACATATACATGTATAATATATATATATATATGTATATATCTACATATACATGTATAATATATATATATATATGTATATATCTACATATACATGTATAATATATATACATATATATGTATATCTACATATACATGTATAATATATATACATATATATGTATATCTACATATAAATGTATAATATATATATATATATATATTAATATCTTCATATAAATATATAATATATGCACATATATATACATATATAATCTCAATTTCATCTAGGGAGTCCGAAACAATTCTATGCAAATAAAAAGTGAATATTTTATTAATACTTAAGCACGTTCACATCATTTACCGGATTTTACGTTGCATTACATTGAATTATACCTCATTTGTTTCTCATAAGAGAACACAATGTTTAGATATCAATGGTTTAATAAGGGTTATCTAAGTTCTGCTTTTTTGGAAACAACAACAAAAGGCACGTATGTTGACATTATAGACTCACCTTGTACTGTAAAGTCATGGTGTTGAAACTAAACAATTGTCCATGAAACATAAATAAGTCAACAATGCCCAAATTGCAAATTGTTATTTTAATTTGTGGCAATTGGTTAGAATTGGATGAAGCACGGAACTTTCGAGTCAAATCAGCAGTCGACTGGGCGGACAGTAGTAGGTAAACACTGTCCAAATCTATCGACATCGCAAACTAGTAACGGCAAGATATTTGACACCGTATTTAAAAAGGCACATTTTCTTGTTAACCATTAATATTTAGAAATAAGAGTAATATATAGGAAATATAATTATTGGTATATCTTAAGAATAAATAAGCAACACCGGCTTCAGATAAAAAAAAACAGTGGATGTTTCACTTATATTATGAATTGTTACAATTCTATCGAAACTACATGGATAGCACTTCGAATTGTTTCCTACAAGTACTGCTCTTATAGCTAATGTTAACTGTTGACAGATATGTCAATAATGGCTGAGAGAAATATATTTATTTCCAGAGAAATCGTGTAACGTGTTGTGCACATAAATGGTGCGAAAATACGAACAATCTACTTGTTCCAGAATCGGTGAAATACGTGTATCATTCTAAAACTAGATGAGTTTGATGAATAAATGAATGTTGTTTACATTTGATGTTGTATTAGTTAGTCAGCGGATGTATTCACTAATGTATTAAAAGACTATGAAATGTTATCTTTTATGAAGAAAAAGTATTGCTTCTTTTAAAAGCGCTTCTATAAGACGGTTACCTTCCCATGAAAAATAGACAGCACTATTATTTTGTATTCCCGCGTATAGTATCGGATATATCATATGCCATAATACACCCACATTATGAAATCTTTTAAAATATAATATTCACAATATTTACATATAAAGAGTAATTTAATATTATATTAAAAGATTGTTGTGAAATGTTACATTAAAATAGAAACGTTTAAATGATTATATATATATATATATATATATATATATATATACATATATATATATATACGGAGATTACGTTCACGTAATCGAGTTGACTACAACCGGGTCGTTTTTCAGGATGCTGTAAACAAATTTATGTTGAGTAATACTATAAAGCACACAACTTTTACTAGTTCCAAACAAGTGAACGTGTTCTCTCAGCGTCCACCTAATGAACTCATTGACCATCATTCCTTACTGGCTGTTGGGTCTTCATAAGAGGTGACTCGTACGTACATGATCCAAAGAAATTCATATTAAAACGTGTATTAGCTTATCGAAGTAAATAACTTCCTGTTGCATGCACTGTACATCGGCAAAGACAAAACACAGAGCTTAAATACGTTCTCGTATTTTCTCTCTCTATATTTATCTAGCCCTCTCTCTATATATATGCATATATATATATATATATATATATATATATAAACAAAGCTTAGCATAAAGTTTCTAAACTGTCAGTGTTCGAGAACACATTTCCGCTTTGAACGACAAGGGTTTTATGTGTTTTGTATCGGTTTGCGAGGTATGTGATTCGGATATTCATCTTGACAAACTCACCTTGTAATGCAGAGCGTTACATATCGACTTCTCTCAATCGTTTGTTTATATATTTTTATGTATTATATATTTCTTAAAAAGTTTTTCAAGATTTGTGACCTTCGAATAAAATTTAAAATACTCAATCATAACGTAAGGGGAAAAATAAAATCTTCATGATTTATTAAATTGTCCAAGAAAGAGGGTTAAACATTAACTTATTTGCTGCATTCAAAAATTGCACGACCAACTTCAAATATTTATTAGAGTCTTCGAGCATTTTAACAATAGACAATCGTCTATCCCGCATCATCAACAGGAGTTGTAATTGTCTTGTTTGCATTGTTTGTATCCATGCGATTCTCTATTTACGCGAGCTTCAATGATGCTCTGTGTGTCGTCTTATATATATGATTGCAACGTGTGTGTCGTTTGACGAGAAAGTTGCAAACACAGATTCAAGTATTCCCATTGCCAACTAGCTGATAAAATGTCAGCAATTAAATACGCAGATGTTTAATCGATTCATATCTCACCTTATGAACGAGAATACGCTTTACCAACCTATGTCTTAATTACTATAATATATTGGTAAATGTTATAATTATGATATATAGGTGAATGTAATCATAATGATATAAAAGTAAATTTAATGATTATGACATAGGTTATTTGAGTGCCACCTTTTGCGACCGCAAATATACAGTGTAACATGCGTGTTTAGAAACAGCTTTGCAATACTTAAATAAGGTAGTGTTTGAATAAGTCATTGATACTGTATGAAGCACCTATATTAATTAATAGTAACAAAATAATGTATGTTTTGTATGTGTCCACGTAATGTTTCTTTTGACACAAAGTCGCAACTGCCGGACACCTGTTCTCTGATCATCCATATGTGTATTACAATGTAGTGTATTGATCTTTTTAATTTGAAGCAATATGTAACATTGCATGTCAAAAAGGTATTCTAAGAATAGGAATATCGTATATGACTAATATAATGGATTTTAATATGAAAATGGTAAAAAAAAATGTCATGTCATAAGTTACAAATATTTACAAAAAAACATTTAGTGTCGTTTATATAAAAAGGTTTATTCGAAATATAAGACACATAAATCAGTGAACATAATTCGTGGGTCTTTAAATGGTGACACACTACTTATATTAACTGAAGATTAATATTGAAGTTGAAGACGAAATATTAATATTATTAAATATGTATGGATTTATCGCGTACGTCTATTCATGT
>CAUVYP010000288.1:30000-37500 GCA_963556195.1 Sepiola atlantica
CAGAAAATGCATAATTGCGATACTCGGCAGATATTTAAATCAAGTCACGATTCATCCCGGAAGCGGGAAATCTGGTTATGCATATATTTTGTATCGACCTGTATTGAGATTCGCAACTGATCTTTAGTGAAAATTGGAAATCTCAATGAAGCAAGACGCAAACACAATAAAATATAAAAAATATGTAAAATAAAATGTCAATAATGGGTGTTCAATAAAAAAGTATCTTTGTAAAATTATATCCTTCTTATTTTCTGTTCTTGAAAGGTTTGTTCCCTGTCTATTTTATTCAAAAATATTAGCTTTAAGGAAGAAATAAGGCTATAAAAGCGATTAAAATCCGAATGCAATAGCTTGCATAATGGCAAGTCCTGTCCAGAGGAGTTATAAAATGTATAATGATTTTTCTCATCATTGCTGACGACGAAATGAGATGGTTGTCTGTAACGTTTTAGGTTACGAAAAATACATGTTGCTAAACCAAACGATGTGGGTGATAGGGTTACCTTTTCTTTAAACAGATCACGTTTTTATATATCAAGTATCACATATTACAGTTGATATGATAGCATCACTACTTTAATTAAAATATAGACAAAACAGTCATAGCGAAAAGAAAGAGAAAAACACAATGTCTTATTTTAAAAGACTCTCAGGTATTTGCTCACAAATACATTCAACTCATCCACTTTATAATTTGTCGAATTACATTTCACTTTCTGTACGTAACGTGCATCACATTTACAAGTATCACTAATGAATTTCGTAAAATGGTATTAAGAAAATAATCAAATAAAATTGGAATTTTACTAATTACAATGAAACGACATTTTAACATATACTTACGGTTTTACACAATTTCTAAACTGTTTATTTAACAATACAATAGTCGAGAAATTAGTACATCAACATTTAACCATTTTGTTGAACAGAATACTCTGATGGAGTAAAAGATGTTTGTATCCAACACCAGTGGAATTAGTCTGGTCGATATGTCGAGTCAGTAACGAATAGATGACCACTTATATCACAATGTATTACATCTTTAAATTTCCCACATTTTATGAAGTTTTTGATCGAAAAAAAATATATGCACTTTCGGTACATCATACTCTACATAAGGACTTATATATTCAGAGAAAGTATTTTAATAAAGACGAATCGTTGATAAATATATAAATAATTGTCTCTTTTCTCTTTTAATTTTCTATCACGTTGGAATATTTCTATAATTTTCACTAAATAAAATATATATATATATATATATATGTGTGTGTGTGTATGTATGCGTGGATGATCATACATGGAGGCATGTGTGCACATATAAATATATAAAACACGCACACAATTGTCAAAACAACATGTTTCGAAGAACTAATCCAAATACGTGCAGTATTTCTAAAAGAAAAACTGATGTTACGTAATAAAAGTAGGCAATAGATAGGTTTGTTCCAGAGACGTTTATGTCGAGATATGTGTTGAATGCACACACTGGCATGCTGTGAATGTATAATTTGTAATATACTGAAGTTAACACAAATGTTACATTAGAGACTGACAATTCTAGATACATTTCCACATCTGACTTTAGGACACACATAAGAAATACCTTAAATAATTCCGATGGTTAGAGTGCAACATTGAAAGCTCTTGAAACATTACCCTGGATGTATAAAACCGTACATTAGTGTATATAGTGCAAATGGAATATAATTTTATACAAAATATATAATTCATACAAAATTGGCTCATTAGAATGTTAAGACACTGGGCTAGTAGACACACATAATTAGAGCTGGACCAAGAGATTGTGTTCGACTGTATTCGTTTCATAAAATGAGCTTATTACCAAGACTCGAATTTTTAAACTTTGAAGATAAGACAAATCTAGGGAGAGGAAACGGTAGTAAAGGAGAAGTGCAAAATATGGTGTATAGTATGTAAGGTACATTTGAATAGCGTGTGAAGTAGTGAAACAAAGGGAGATAGCGGTCATGCAACAATCGATATGCGACGAATAAAAGTGGGAGTCCTATGTTGTCTACTTAATTTAGGATAAGCAATGCCGAATGCGTCATTGCGGGTTAAAGGACGGTAATGCGAGGACGTGTAGGTGTAAGTTTGATTCCTTCACGAAACAACCGTCATGAAATGTCGAGGTTCTAGTTACTAATATACATATTCAACCATCAGATGAAAGATAAACCCACTGGGTGTGAGCATATTCACTTTATCTGAGTTTCGTAGGCTGTATGTCTTCACCACTCGAGTCGTATTAAATTATCACGTCAGTTTGAAATGGTATAAGAGGTATTTCCATTCTAACTTTATTTTGCTGTTAAACTACATTTATCTTACACACGCACGATGCAATGCAGCCAACATAGCTCAGCCATGCAATATATATATATATATATATATATATATATATATATATATAATTTCAAGAAACACAACACAAAAATATCTAAACATTACACTTTTTTTAATTTGATTTCGTACTTGTTCAAATATATTTTTTGTAATAAAAACTCAAAAAATAATTTAGAAAAGGCATTCCCATCAAAAGCCAAACTAGATGGTTTTGATTTGGAGAAAAATACATAAATATTGCATCTATCTATAATAAAGAAGGACTTGACTTCTAAGACTTCGTACGCAATTTTCCAGAGGTAATAACTCTTTAAAACAGTTGTCTCTGCTTAAATCGGCATTGGTGTTAGCGATTTTGGGCGCTTCCTTACTGATTTATTGAATTACATCTTCAGCTATTGTTTGAGTTGTGTTCTGTAATGTATACTCTCACGTTCAAGCCCTTACAGGTGACATTTACACTCTCGAGTGCAAATAGTGGAATACCTTTCTACGACAATATACCTTCTGATTTACAATGCATGTAGATTAAACATGTCTGATTTACATCTAATAACCCACGTTCGATTATTATATGCACTGATCTAAACATACTATTTAATGGCATTAATAGGTAGCTGATATGCATGTGTATTGCCACTTCGATGAGTTTTCAGTTATCTCTGTATTCACAAATTTCAAAATAGTAACACTAACATGGTGCTTTATGTGTTTGCTTAATCCGATAATGATAGAGTCTCCTGTTAAATTACTCACCAACGATGATATGCATAAACATACCACTTAAAATCCGCTTATGTATGTAATTAAATAATTACTACGCTTGAAAAACCGCAACATGTTATAATATAAAGCCATAAAAAAACGCACTTTAACCAATGTATATATATATATATATATATATATATATATATATATATATATATAAGTATTTTATTTACCATCCTTCCAGGAGGTTAGACACAAGGTCAGGTGTGGATTTTGATGAAGGGTTTCTGTGGAACGAAGTAGATTCGAACCCGGCACACCGATGCCCTCAGTCCTCGTCCTTTAGCCCCCGTGCCATCCCAAAATGTATAAATAGTACGCTATTTAATTAAACTAAAGGGCTATGTATGTACTGCTCACATCAGCATGCGTTATATTGAGAAGATTATTAGTAATACAACAATTTCTACTTTCTATCAACAATCTCTGAATGTGACATGTGAATGTTCCTCACCGACCACAACCAGTTTCGTATGATCTGATAAGAGAAACAGTCTACATGATTTACTCATTCATATATACTTACTTCTTCTGCTCGGTTGCACTTTGCGCTTTTCTACAATTCCCGATAACACGAGTTATTTTCTTTGTTTCTATTTTTCAAGCCTGAATTCAAGCGATGTCATCCAATGAGATATGAGACTTTATCTCTAAGCGAATATACTTGAATGAGTTGTGTTCAGCACATATGCTCTAAGAATCATTACACGTTCAAGTACCACTGATGCGCCTTATGTTTCTATCGTTTCTCTTTATTTGAAGAGTAGTTTTCGGTGTGGATATATATATATATATATATATATATATATATATATATATAACTCATGTGAAAAAATATATGTATATGTAATTGCACGTATTCATATATGTATGTGCACGTATTCATATACGTGTGTGTGTATGTGTGCGTATTCATGTGTACGTATTCATGTGTGCGTATTCATGGGTGCGTATTCATGGGTGCGTATTCATGGGTGCGTATTCATGGGTGCGTATTCATGTTTACGTACTCATGGGTACGTACTCATGTGTGTGTATATGTACGTATTCATGTGTACGTATTCATATATGTGTGCGTATGTATGCGTGTATGTTTACGTATGCATATATGGATGGGTGGGTGTGTATGTATGCATGCGTGTGTGTGTACACGTATGCATGCATGCGGGGGTGTGTACACGTATGCATGCGTGTGTGTGTACACGTATGCATGCATGCGTGTGTGTGTGCACGTATGCATGCATGCGTGTGTGTGTGCACGTATGCATACGCGTGCGTGTGTGTGCACGTATGCATGCATGCGTGTGTGTGTGCACGTATGCATACGCGTGTGTGTGTGTGTACACGGAAGCATGCATGCGTGGGGGTGTACACGTATGCATGCATGCGTGGGGGTGTACACGTATGCATGCATGCGTGGGGGTGTACACGTATGCATGCATGCGTGGGGGTGTACACGTATGCATGCAGGCGTGGGGGTGTACACGTATGCAGGCGTGTGTGTGTACACGTATGCATGCGTGTGTGTACACGTATGCATGCGTATGCATGCATGCATACACACGTACTTGCTGAGAAGTGATACAATCGAAATAATAGTAAGAAAAATAACAACAAACGCTACAATCACCAATAAAACATAATTACATAAAAATACATTAAATATTTAGGTGATAAAAATGTCTTGACAGCGTCTTGGTTCAGTGGCAGAACGCTGGACTATAGACATCAATATCGAAGGTTCGATCTCTAAGTTAGCTATTCTGATGACGGGTGTGAACCAGAAACACGTGCCCATGGATTACTTATATATACGTATGAAACAAATTTAAATAAGTATATATATATATATATAAGTTAAAAGCATATACAATTATGTACGCATGCTTTTAGCATGTGTATCATTGTTATAAGGGTTGATTAGTTATTACAGCACTTGCAAGCAATATGAACACTGGCATATCATTTTTCTGAGCCAAGTGTATTAAAAAGATAATCGATACTTCAGTGATAGTGTCGTTCGACATGATTAAGTCTGACGAAACTAAATAGATAAAAGATGTACTTTTTCTTTCGACTGTTTAGAATAAAACGCACGTATAGCAATACAGGGGCAGGCAGTATAGTTTAAATCAATAGATGTTTAAAAAAGTAAATTTCATACCATACTCTCAACTTGTTAGCTATGTTTGTTACAGTCGTATAGACAAAATATTTAATGTTTAAAATCGTGTAAATCCTGCATGAAAATTGTTATTCGGAACATTTATGAATAGTAGTTTAACACCGAATTGTGAAATAGTAAACATATAATGAACATAAAAGAAGCACTTCATACACATTTTCTGTGTGTATTTTAATAAGTGTGTGCGCATATGTTGCATTGTATAACAATCCTAATGTTAAGTATAACAGGAAACTTGTACAAATGCGCAGCCATTGTACAGGAACAACACATGTTATGATGCCAGCTATTTCTGAACGACGTCCGACAACATGTGTTATGTAACGTTTGAAGGATAAAAAGGGTATATTGCAACTATGGCGTGACAGTTAAGAATGGCGTATATCTCTATTCTAAGTGAGCTAGACATACGGGATATTTAACGCTTTATATATATATATATATATATACATATATATATATATATATATACATATTTTAAAGCTCTCATAACACATTTAAATTAATAAACTACGTCATGTAGGACAATGTATAAGAGTATACTATTTTATTAATAGCCACACTAAATAATGAAACTATTATTCGCTGACATATTTACCAATAACTTTATGACTTATATGTTACAAATGAACATGTTTTCCTTTCTGGTATATTTTTATCTATTTTTAGTCATTTTCCTAGTCATACATATAAGGCGACCTATTTAAAGTAGATGTGTAAATTTACGAATTCAATCCATGATTTATAGTGTCACGACACTATGAAGTATAGATGGCTTCAATTTGCGAGCCGGTACCACACTGTTTAGTGTACGTGACTGAAGATATGCTGGCATGTAAACAACCAATGTAATACATTGGGCTTTTATTGATATTCGACTCTCACTCTTATTACATAAACACCTTCTAATAGTTTACAGAGAAATACATGGAGAGAGTCCGAGTAATCGAGCGATGTACAGATAGAAAAGTGGAAATTTCCAACTTCCAATACAAGATTGTAAGGTGTATATATACTCTATTATGTATGTCCGCATAGAGTCCTTCCACCATCTACAAGAAAGAAAATGAGTAAGTATTATTAAGACATCTTCTACCTGTATTTCCTTGGTGTAGACACAAAACCATGTACAATTCTCCATTGATTTAATTATATCAGCATTTCTAACAGCTGTGCTCATAGTGATTGATTTATTTGTTATTCCATGTTTTCAGAAAATAAAATGGCACAGATTGAAACAAAAAGCAAACTCGATCGATTCCAGGCGAAAATTTCAAATAAATCTTTGAGAACAAATGTTTTATATTTAAACAAATATTTTTTTATTTTTTATTTTTACCTGAAACTTTGTAGCGACTGAACAGACGCTGGACATTGTTAGATAGTGGGATGCGTATTGGGTTATCTAGTTTTTAGGACACTTTTGACAATGATACTAAATCAATAGGGGGATGGTTGCTTTAACCATGTATAAGAAGGAGTCTAGCTCGGTAAAAGATGGCCACTCTTTGTTCAGCCGCTTTGGCAATGTATTCACTACATTTGTTATATAACTGTGATATGTGCATTCTAGATCTGAATGATGAGCTGTCGCTCCTGTACTATCAGCCGTGACAATCGTTTACTTAACCGGTGTCTAATTATTGTTAACATAAATTCCTATTGTAGACAAGGGGTTATTTTCTAATGATTCCGCTATTGCCTTAACTCTGTGTGTGTTCGTGTTTCGCATATGTACATATATATATATATATATATATATATATATATGTATATATATATGTATATATATATGTATATATATATATGTATATATATGTATATATATATATGTATATATATATATGTATATATATATATGTATATACATATATGTATATATATATATGTATATATATATGTTTATATATATGTATATATATATGTATATATATATGTATATATGTATATATATATATGTATATATATATGTATATATATATATGTATATATATATATGTATATATATATATGTATATATATATGTATATATATATGTATATATATATATATGTATATATATATATATATATGTATATATATGAAGCAATCCAACAAAAGATATAAGCGTCAACTAATATCTTATAATTAGTGAAACATCCGGATAAAAAAACTGAAGCTCAATATACTGGATA
>CAUVYP010000288.1:45000-65000 GCA_963556195.1 Sepiola atlantica
ATCCTGTGGGCATTTCACGATTAATTACAGTATGAACAACTGCAGCAGATTGAAGTTAAGTCTAATTACATGTAATACAATTTATGTACAAAGTGAAATATAGTGTGTTTAGTTAAATGTATGTGGGTCTATACTTTAGTATTATTAAACTATCCTGATATCTCTTTGTTGGTATTGTTTTAACACTCTCCAACGCTGCATCTATTTATGAATGAACACCGACTGTGCCCATTAACAAGTCAATCACTATTTTACCTTGGCCCTCAATATCTAAGGTTCGTATAATTCTGACTTTTCATCTATTAATCTACAGAACAATCGCATTGTTACATTTACACAGTACACGCGAAGAAACGACAATATGCATTAATGTAAGCCCCACTGATAATTCTAAGTTTATATGTATGTGTATAAAGATATTTACTTAACAACAAATAGTTAAATTTAGTTTAGGTCAAGCAGTTTGAGAAGAATGTAACATATTTGTAATCATATGATAATCATGTTGGCTTGGAGGTTTACATTTATCTAAGCAAGGCTGATTATTCAAATCACGGAATAAATCGCATCATATTAAGCGTTTTGAAATGTTGCCATTTTAAAATGCTCAACGTAATACAATACTGTTATTCTGTGACGCAACTCCGGCACCGCTGAATTCAAATTGTCAATGTTTTACCTGTAACAATCCGAAAACCTTTACTGCGCAATTCACCGCTGTTATTTTAAAATATCTCTCTATCTATTATGTTCATTTGATTGTTGCACCTGAGGATTCTCCGGCGAAATATCAAAAACGTTCGTGATACTTATGGGGCATTCATATTTGGGTAGATGTTTTAACAAAAGATATCATTTGAAAAAAGGTATGATTAAACAAACTAATCCCGAATTCCGTTATTTTAACAGTGGTTTCATAACTGTATACTTATATATATATATATATATATATATATATATATATATATATATATATATATACATATACATATATAATTATATATATATATATATATATATATATATAATTAGGTTATTTTTTTATTTTGTAAGTAGTCCAGAGTTATCTAAAACTGCTAAAGAGAGCAGGTGTGCATGAATGCAGCGTTGTCTGAAAGGAAACACTTGTGTCTTTTTTTAAATCTGTGTTGCCCGGGACTCAGTGATATCCTTGATAAAGTAATCCTACATAGACCAGGTAGCTTTTTAAATGTCACGTTGCCTGGAAGTACGCTTTTCACTGTATTTGTTAAAATTATTGTACACTAGAAAATACACTCAGCATTGCTCGAAAGCAAGAAACACGTGTTTGCCTTATAATACATTAAATATATATGCGTTGCATTGTATTATTAAGGGGAAGGAGGAGATCAAAACTAGCAACTTTGCTCCGGAATAAATTAGTAAAAGTTGGAGTTCATTATATTCGTTAAAAAGTAAATAGGGAAGACACCTAGTGTTTTGTCAGGAGCAATAACTTTAAAGCTTAGATATAAAGTATACAGTAGATAATAATTGGCTGGGCTGAAGTTGTATAAATAAGGGTGAGGGATATTGAAAAAAAATCCGAGAAGATAGATATAAAGATAGACTCATTGAGTTACGGTTGTGATAGGAGTTTATATATATATATATATATATATATATATATATATACATATATATATGTTACACACACTTTCAACCTCTTTACTGTCGAAACCATTCAAATTTACACAATATATATATATATATATATATATATATATATATATATATATATATATATGAATGTGTTTAATGAACGTTGCATATTTATATATCTAGACCCATATATAGATATGAACTACTACAGGCAGTTTTAATACTTTATGACATAGAATTAAAGAGAGAAAGTCTATGCCACTCTTGTGAACACATCAAGTGTAAAGTGTTCCAGGCGTGTGAGACGCAGAGTGTCAAGCAAAGAAGTGATACAATATTTTTAAATATATATATATATATATATATATATATATATAGTTTTTTTGCTCTCGAGCGCCAACATTAACCGTTTTTTTATGAAGTTGGGACTTGGGAACGCTTTGGAAGTTGATCGTATTAAGACGCAGGTGACAATGTAAGGAAAAACAAAATATATAAAAGCATGCGAGAAGACACACTGAAGCAACCACTTTCTGTAAGTATTAAGATGAGCGATACTCTTTATGTTCATTAAAAAGCCATCCAGTTTACATATGTATATTCAGCGGCCTATACAATAGAGTATAAATGAAAGGTTCTTGTGAATGGTTGCACACACTAAACCTATGTCAACATATACGAACAGAAAAATGTGTTCTATTTAAATTAAAACACTAATATAAGCACTTGTGTGTATGTGTATGTATCAATGTTTTTATTTGTATACTGTGAGGACATTTACTTATAGCTCGTGTAAAAACTTATATATATATAAGAATGAAATATGAACTATATATATAAATATATAAAGTATAAAGGTATACTGAATAAATATATACTCAATAAAGAATAAAAGGGAAATACCAGTAGAGTTCTCAATTAAATTAAATTAAGAGCGTAATATTTTTATTTTTAAAATACAGATTTTAAGCAGACATGGACCAGTGGTTTCTGACAAGAAACGGGTTGAATTCCCGATTCCGTCGTCTTCAGCATATTCTGAAATAGTATTTCAGACTATGCTGAAGACGACGGAATTTCAGACTATGCTGAAGACGACGGAATCGGGAATTCAACCCGTTTCTTGTCAGAAACCACTGGTCCATTTCTGATTAAAATCTGTATTTTAAAAATAAATATATATATATATATATATATATATATATATATATATATATATAATGACAGAGAGAGAAAGATATCGGAATGATATTCAAACTATTTTATAAGTAGTACATAATGGACGGTTTAAAATAGCTAACTACCATCTATCTTGAGTACTATGGGAGCAAAGTGATTTGATTACGTATTGATTTCCTTTGCTAACAACTGCAAGAACAGAATTGCGTATTGATTCGGTACTAGCATAACGTGAATACAATTTCGCAAATCATATCCTCATGAATTTACGTCGATATAAAGTTAATTAACTCCCATAACTGATGCGAACAATAATTTCACATTTTTGTTATCGGGTTTTTTTTTTCGGAAGCAAGTGTTTAACATTGTTTCTGCATTTGTTGTTCTTCATTCGAATGTTGAAAAATGATAAATGCCGACATTAGATTTCTGCGTATTATCGTGACAGCTCTGCATTTTTCAGGCGACCATGAAACCGGGGATTTATTATAATCCTCTTAATGCTAGAAAGAAGTGCATACAATATTATAAAACAAAGAAATCATTATCATTCATGTGCGCCTCGTCGAGGAGAATGAAGAGATATAGGGAATGGACACTTAATGGTAATCTTATCTCATGATGCAATATATCTCATGATTGTTGCCACGAGTCGGATCTCACGATTCTATGATGAATGAGAGGAATCACAACGATATGACAATGCAAACAAACTACACGAAACCCAGAAAAGAACCAGGAATAACATTATATTCGAATAGAAATGTGAAAATAATTACCTTTTCTATATTTTATAATTATTAAAAACATAATAAATTATTAGATATGCTACATATTTATTTTTACTGTATTTGGTGCTGAAGCGGAAGAACACCACCTGTCTTAAATTGTATAATTGTATTTGGGCCCCCAGTCGAAACATTCATCACTTTATATTAACATATTTGCAAAAATAGTATGTTTGCTGGTGTCAAAGCCTTATTCCGAATCCATTGCAGATTAAAATCAGTTAATTTTATAAAATACATTTTGGTAAAGTTAAACTAAAAATGAAATTTACTTCATTGTGTAATATATTTTTCACATCGTCATTTTAACGGGTTGCCTTTTACTGAAATGTTCAATTCATATATAGACATATATCTAGTTGCCGGTGATTCTTAATATGATGTTTTACATAACTAATTTTGATTTCAGTCTAATTCATATTTAAATAAGCGCGGCTTAAGAGTAATCAAGATGAAAACGGGTGATACTTAATTTATAGTTCGATCAAATAAACTTTACAAAGAAATAGAAGTAAATAGACTAGAATTTAAATTGTGTATTTCTATTTCATTTTTCATGTGATTTTATTTTCAATTAAGTATATTACTGACGGTATAAAATTAATCCGCGTGCATACAAAAGAAATAGGTATTCAGGTAAATTATCGAGTGATGCATTTGTTTCATTTGCGACAGCATTACATTTCATTGTTTAATCTATTAATATAAATTATTTTACTGAAGATGAACACATTCTCTTTTCTATGTAATTTTGAAGCTAAATTTCAGGGTAATTTGTATCATTTATTTTAATTAAAGGTAAAATAAATGTATATGTATTACATCATGAAAATTGTATGGTATGAATAATTCTCAAGTTCTTAAAACAACATTTTCATGGGGCAATAATTTATACCGTGTATCACAAATAATAACTAATACATTTCTATTAGTTTTATTAAAAAATAAATTGAGGGAAATATATCAATGAAATTTGGTATTAAATGTGTAATTGTTTAGGATACTATCGATGAATACAATTCTAAGCATTCTGTATTCTAATAGTCATTAAGTAAACATTTATTTCATTAGCATATTTAGAAAAGGAAATAGCTAGTCTACTCACCTATGTAATAGTTACATTACATAAGCACCCTGCTTCGTGTTTCTAAACTAGTGCTGTGTTTTATATTATAGGCAACATATATGTCGATTACTACACCTATAGAAGACAAAATGGGTATTGTATTTGGTGATCTATTTGTGTGATTAATTATAATAGTTCGATATCACCAAGCAACTTAGAATACTGAAAGATAAGTGTTTAGTTAAATTATGTACATGACTGAACAATCTGGTAAATATTTGGAAGCTTACTAAAAACCGGTGTTAACTTAACAATTGCACATATAACTGCAAACGATTTGATATTTTACACACACACGCACATACACACATACATACATATATTAATTTCAATGGAAAATACATATTCGTTTATAGATATACGTATGGGTAAGATTGAAAATCTCTTTGGCATCATGAAAAACAAGTAATCAAGATTTAATAATTAACAGAAATGTAAACATTTTAGAAACCTGAGTAAAAGCACTCTGAACATGTACTATTTATTATGTGATTAACATACAACGAACTACCCGGAACAAACAAATAAAGGATGGAAATAAAATAAAGACATTTACTATACGAATTCTAATTCGAATGTCAGTCTAGTAATCGAAATTAAACACATGTGGATATATATATATATATGTAATTATGCAATTAATTACTTAATTAATTGCAGTTTTGTGCAAATTAAAACGATAAATTAATGAATAGCATATCTCAACGACGTATCACACGAACATTCGTTGTTTATAAATGAATACCTTTACAAAAGGCTTTAGTACCACTACCCGGCCGTACTAGTTGAAACGGCCCAAGTGTATTGAAATAACTCAAACTGTCTCTACGAATATATTGTATCGTTAAATGGTGTACTAACGTAGCATAATTGATATTATCTCATAACTATCTACGGAAACTACGTGTGTGAATTACAAACCCGGTGGAACACTTCAAATGTAGTGATGATAATTATTGTTTCATTAGTTTCATTCATTTTAAATTCATTTCATATGTACACTACAGTTGGTCGATGTATCATTCATGTGTTCACCCATTCCATTTAATTCAATTTTATTTAATTCATTATTTCATTATTAGTGATGATTATAATTATTTCATTATTAGTGATGATTATTTTATTATTAGTGATGATTATTATTATTTCATTATGTGTGATGATTATTATCCACCATTTAAAAGAAGTTCATAGTCGCGTCATTATTCAATGAAATAGTCTACGTAAAGAAAAGAAGTTTATCGGAAACAAAAATTAACCGTCGTCTGTTTTTATAAAATGCGGTTTAGAAAGAACACACTATTTTTATTTACCCACTGTAAGAGATTTGTGTAACAATTTCTTTACATCTAAACTATCAAATTCTTCTAAATTGAATGTGATAATTCGTGTCTTTAAAAATAGTATTACTATCCGTGTTACGATGAATTATTTATAATGAAATATACGTCATAATTGTAGACGCCATCAACAAAACATAGACAAACATTAAAAAGAATCTACTCAGAGAGATCTCGTTGCAATGTTCTATTTTTATGTGTATTTCCAAAAAAGTTGTAAATAGAAAAATCGATTCAGTTACGTTCTCTTCTATTTATCGTTACTTTCTCAATCTGTCTGTCTTTCTCCTTTTCATTATTATTTTTAGAGATGATGAAAAGTTGGAGGTTAATGGCACCGTTGTTTTTAGCGGATAACACAAATCATGCATTATGCAATTATTTTATTTTTGAGTGTGTTCTCTTCAGCAGACCCCTTTTCTGGCTACCCTATCGAGTTCTTTTATTATGACGCCTCAAACAGTTTTGGCTCAAGTTTCATCCTATTTTCTTAAGGAAGCTATTTCCTTTTTACAAGGAAGATGCCTATATTTATATTTAAGATGTCTAATTTAGAACCATAGGTTACACACTAATAGATACTTGTATGAACACTTATATGTATATAAATATATATTTACATACTGTATATTACATATTTCAGCAATGTACCGCGGTTTCATCCAAAAAGTTCATATTTAGACATTTTTAGTAAATCTTCGTTCCCAGTTGAACCATCGGCAAGCTGAAAGGATTGTAGGCACGCCTGACAGGGAATGGCGTCAACAATCTGATGATTCCACTGGGCACGAAGATTTACTAAATATGTCTAAATCTGCCCTTTTGGATGAAATCGCGGTACATTGCTGAAATATGTAATATACATTATCTAAATAAATTATATTAGCTCTCTTATATGATCGAGCATTTTGTTTGATTTCTGTTCATATACAACCTGACACACGCTCTCTCTCTCTCTCTCTCTCTCTCTATATATATATATATATATATATATATATATATATATATATATATATATATAAACATATATATATAAACATATATATATATTATAGTATTATTATAGTAGTAAGGTGTTGAAAGGCTGTGGGCAATGCACATTCCGGGTAAGATGCAAGTTGTAAGGAACAAAAGCAATAAATCGATCGAATACGAAATATTACTTACTATTTATTTTTCCTAAAATCTTACATAGTATCAATACTTGCTGTTATGTAAGATTTTAGGAAACATATGCTCCTTACAACTTGCACCTTACCCGGAATTTGCATTGCCCACAGCCTTTCGAAAACTTACTACTACTTTACCCAGCAATTCTTCAAGCAAACTACCATTCCCTACTACATATATATATATATATATATATATATATATAATGGATTGAATTAAGGAATAACATGAGAATCTAATTGAACTTTATTACATATCAAAGTCCAAATAAACAGTATTGTAAATTCCATAATTCATGGATTTTCAAAGAAAATCTTCTTTTCAAAGAACTATCACCGCAATGGTATGTATGTGTTTGTATATATATATATATATATATATATATATATATATATTTGCCCTCTTGAAAATTGACCTTTTTCTTCAAACATATGGAAACTGCTATTATTCCCATTCTCCAAGGTCTAAATTAGCTAAATATACCAGTTATTGTGATCCTGGACCTTGGCTATGCCTGCCTCAAGAGCCATGTCATTTTATTGTTGACGTTTTTCAAAAACGCTGCAAAATATGGGATATTATGTCCTTATTTTCATTGTAGCTTTCCAGAGGTTGATGCTATAGCATTGCAAGTGATACCAAATGAAACCTAATAAAACGTTCTTGCATATGGTAGTAAGCACAATAAAACACATGAACACCTGTGTAAATTTTAACTAATTTTAATGCACAAACAGCTGGGACACTACAAAAAATCAGTTTGGTAGTATGATAGCACTGCACTGACACATATATTGCATAATAAACTGTCAGATAGGATGTTACTTATACATGTATTATCACTTGTTCAATGTGGCTTTTTTGTAAACTTTCAAATTTTTTCCTGTGGTACTCCACAACTTGTAGTAAGCAGCTTATTTGCGCTGGGTCACTTGTGATCTAGGTTGCAAAGTCACTCATTAGTTTCACACCTCTCTCAGCAACATCGTTATCACTTTCACTGACCTCACACACTTCTGTGCATTCCTGTAGCTGTCATTGTCTTCCCAGGTGTCAGCAGGAGTAGTGAGCCAGTCACATTTCACTCGAAGAGCATCGAACAGAAAGTGAGACTCTGGCCCTACCAGGTCTGTGAGAACTGTAGCTGCATTGATGAAAGGAAACACTGGCTTGCCTTTCCTGTAACTCTCAGGTTTCTCTGTTTCTGACAGCTTGACTGCGAGCTTCTCTTTTGCAGACTTGGTCATGCTGGCATGTGAACTGAACAAGATGAATGGCACTAGTTCCTGGGTCAGATACCAGCGGTGGTTGTTCATTTTGTTGAGAACAGAGGTTGCCAGTTCATAGTCATATTGCTTGTATTGCAGCATGTTCTTCATAAGCTGGAGGTCATGGATAGGTGCATCAGCTGCAGATGTGGTGGTCACCCAGTGGCTGGTGTAGAATAAGGTCATGAACTTGTTCAAACTCTCCAGCGTGAAGATAGTGTCCGTGTTGTATTTTAGTACCTTGGAAAACATGAGCATCTTCATACAGTAAATGTTCCTGGCCATCCAGCGGGCTTGGTGAATGGCACCTGGCTTGGCCCAGTGGATACCTCAAGGAGGTTCCTCACCAAGCAGGATCAGGCACAGCTCTGCCACCTCTCTGTAATCTGCCCTCGGACTTGCTTCCTAAAGGAAATTGCTTAAGACTGCAATTGCGCTTGTCTTCTTCTGTTTCAAGTTTTGTTCAACTAGGCCCAGAACTCTTGGGCAGTCCTTAACCAACTTGTCCCACTTCTCTTTCACATTGTTGAACATTGGGTTGTCAGGACTCTTGACCTTGCTGAACACAGCCTCCCATACACTTCCAATTATTACATCTGATATGTTATGGCGACAAGCGAAGTAGAATACCTTTTTTGCCTAGTTTTTTCTTCAATAAGCTTCGCTGAACCCTTGTTGATGCCACTGTTGCTTGCTGTGGTATCAAATACCAAGCCTACAATGTTGTCTGTGAGACCCGATGCTTCTATCAGTTCCAATGTAGCATTACACTGTTGGATTCCTGTGGAACTTTCTATGAATAGCACACCAAGCAGCTTCCCTTCTTCATACTGTGGAATACCAGAGACGAGCACTGCAAGACTTTCCACTGGGTATCTTTAACCAAGAACATCCCGTAGAAGTTTTCCATCCCAGTGTAGTGTGCAGTAATCTGGCGGACTTTCCTTGAAGTTATTCATGTAACTTTGGCACAAGTTATGACGAGTGTTTATCTTATTTCGTCTTGTAGTAGAGGCTGATATAACAAAGTCATCAAGATCTGCGCCTCCTGCCTTCAACACTGCAGACACCATGGCTGTAGTCTGGTTGTCAGAGAGTGACAACCGATCTGCAGTGCTACACATCTCTTCACTGGTCATAATTGAGTGTGGAAAGTGTAAGGTTATCGTACTTGGTTTTGATGAACAGCTTGGTGTTGTCTCAGTGTATTCTGAACCCTCACTAGTACCAGAGCCTTGACTGTTGTCTGAGTCTTCATCACTTGAAATTTTCCCAACTTCTGCTGCTGCAGCAGTCACTGATGATAACATTCTCTCTTCTCTTTCTTCTCGGAAGCTTTTCTCTCTAGACTTCTTCTCAAACACCTTATAATGACCTGACATGTGTGCCAGGCGAGTTGTCTGTTGGTCCAAGTAGAAATTGACGTCCTCTTCCTTGGTCTCCTTTGTGAGCAGCCTGTTGCTTCAGAAAGTTAGCTCGTTTCTCTTCCTCTGGTTTGTTATTTCTTCCCTTGTTTTTAACAATTTTCCTGTACTTTTCATGGAGGATCATGAAACGGTTGACTGCATTTGGTCTAGTTTGTGTTTTAATCCTTGCCATATTCCAGAATGGCAAAACGACATCCACTGTATCATGGGCTAAAGACCTATTGTCACTGTTGGATTATCATTCCTCAAATGCAGGAAATACTGGAACACCTCGCGATTAGTAGGAAGTTGAGGGCCCCTGATGCTGGAGCTGGGTTGCCCAATGAGATACACATCACTGAATGACCTTGTTGCAGGAGTTGCCACCTTTCTTCTCTTTTCAGTTGGTACATCCCGTTCACTTGTATCGCTGACCACTTTCCCACAGCATATTTGTCTTCCAGATGTCATGTTGTCAGCAGTTCACAAATCCTAACAAATCAGCTTTAACTTACAATCTGAAATGAAGAGATAAAACATACTTAGTGATAATAAATTATATACATGCATTAAGAGTAACATTTTTGAGATAAAGTTATGTATTAGATGATAGCATCCTTTCCAAGCATAAAATATATATGTGTGTGCATTAAAATTAATTAAAATTAACACAGGTGTTCATGTGTTTATATATATATTATATATATATATATATATATATATATATATATATATATATATATATATATATATATATATATATAGTGTCTCATTAATAAATAGTAAGTTTGCTGTAGTATGTGAGAATATCTATAAAAGCGTAAGGGATAAAAAGGTGGTCATATTTATATTAGTTTAAATATTCAAAAAAGGGTGTTTGATTTATTTCTATTTATTTGATTACTCTATTTTGTGTGTGTGTCTCGACATCATTAAATTCGCGTCAGGCACCATCAAACACATGCACTGCCCCATCTAGACTAACGGAAGTTTACATAAGGCTATGCAGTTACTGTATCACATTCTACAGTGCTGAGATAAAAGGTTTGGTAAACAAAGAATGTGTACAGGTTAACTTCACTCTTTTAAAATATGGTATCTGATGGTGAGCGTTATACTCAACAAACATCCACGATCATGTGACTCGCTTTCTATAACAGGCTGAAACGTCGCTTCGAACCCAGTCTTATTTAAGAAACTAGAAACGGAATCACAATTATAGTTTTTAAAATGTTAGCGATCACAGTAAAACAAATTCTCAGCAGAAAACTTGAGAAATTAGAACACATGTATACATGAACATAACATCGGATAGTTGTCATCTCACACCGCCAACATCTTATTTTTAAAACAATTCTCGTGCCCCGTTTCATCCTAGCATAATTACCAATCAGGAGCAGAACCGCACATTTTGACGCCTATTTTTAACTCAACACATATCATAATTAATCAAATTATCTATGTCGTACATCCCTTTTCATTTACTAGCCGCCAGACTATCGCCGTTTATCGCCATATATCACCAAGCTATTTCGCTCTTAAATAGTTCTTAACCACCGCAATATTCGATATATTTCGCCTATAATGTGGACACCAATAATAATAAAATTGAATACGTTCGTATCAATCTGTCACATCTCCTTCACCGTCTCTATTTAATATCGAAACACATTCCATCTTTTCCTATACGTAACCATACGTCTTCTATCCGCTAAAAGTACCTTCTCCAGCGTGTTTGTATAACTGTTTATTCTTCTAAATTAATAAATACGAAATATTTTTCGTCCTTTATAACCCTTATATGACCACTACAACGGGCTATGTTTGTTTAAATTAATAAGAAAATATAGCCATGTAAAATACCCTATTTATCGTAAATATGAACCATCTAAAGTAATCGATTAGATAAGCCTATTTTCATATATTTTAAAGCACTTCATAATTAACATTTGGTGTTATTAATTCTAATTGTTGGTAATGTTCCGTCGATATCAACAGTAATTAATTAAAGTGATTGAATAAAGAATGTTAACTAAATAAAAAATATTCACCAATAAAAATTATTATCACCAGGAAAAACGACACAGAGAGTGGCTGGCTAGCAAAAGAAAGTGCTGATTGGATGTCTACAGGTATCTCTCTTTCCCTACGTCTTTCGTCTATTCGGTCACCGTATTATTTTAAAATGAACGTCGGATGTCGCTGGGATGCTGAGAACTGATATAACACGTCATATTAGCTTAAGGACCAAGGAACTAAAAGAAAATGTGTTATTACAAAGCATGTTTAAATGAATGAAAAAATGGTTTAATCTATGATTGTATTTGGTTCTGTTCTCATGAGACCGTCTTCAAGGTATTTCCCCCTCCTTTGTACGAGGTTGGAGGTAATGTTCATAGGTATTACATCCTTTTTGAGATAGTGTATATATTGTGTCTGATCTATTGGCATGATACAATTTTCCCAGGTACTACTTACCACTATTTTTAGTGGTTGTTGACGGGAGAGTAGTATCACTTCTGGTGGCCCTTCAAATTTACTGGGGAACTCCTCTCAGTGCTTATGTGTAACGATACTATTCTACCAGACATTACCCCCTCCTTTAAGGGGTAGTATATGCAGTTCGTTAATCATGAACTCCTATTAGCCTAGCAAAATTATGTGCCCGGTGGCCGCATATTGTGCTAGTTGTCAATAAACTTATAATTACCCTGATTAATAAAATATATAAAGATGTGTATAGCACAGGCTGTACACATGTAGCTTTGTGATTACTATAACTAATGTGTTGTCATACTAATCGAATACATTCTTATACAATATTCTATTTTGCTTGAAAACATATTAATGGTTTAGAGAATATATATATATATATATATATATATATATATATATATATATATATATATAATGTGTAATATTTAACTAAATGGGCAAAATTAACATTAATTTCTCGAGAGTTCCAAAAAAAAATCTATATATGGTGTATATATGTAAAATATGAGACTAAAAGTATACTTTTAAAGAATTGCACTTGTAGTGAAATGGTGTAAGCTCAATACACGAGATAGAGCAATTATAAAGAGAGATACAGATGTGCGGATGACAAACGCATGTGTCTCATCAAAAAGAAGCAAAATTGAAAGATGCAATGCGTGTGTGTTTACTACTAAACGTGCATGTATTCATTTTCATAACTATTTAATTGAAGATAGTCACCCGCAACTGTTTCATATGTTTGCAGATTACAATGACTAAGTCAGAGTAGCGTTACTAAATTTAGTAAGAGATATTAACACTAAATATTATAGTAGTAATCTGTATGCTTGTATATTTCACAAAGAATCCGTAGTTGAAATAAAACAAACACGATTGTGTATGCCGTTTTTGTTATATTTTAAATAATAAATGCTCCTAGTATGATTGATAATTAATTGATGTGTTCCACCATAGTAACACAAGTAGATACACCCTTTTCTATATGTATATAATATGAAACGGCAACATGTGTTCATCTACAAACACACACACATATGTGTATAATATATATATATATATATATATATATATATATATATATATATATATATATATATATAGTCTTTGAAGTTTCTCAACCATTAAAACTATATTTTTTAAAAAACTCAATTTCCAAGGCGTTCAGTAGAAAATCACTCATGTAGGCCAATTTAACTTTTTACAGTTATTATATTAGCTTGCTTCTAACATTATTTAAGGGATCATCAGGTGTTTACCATGAAACACTGTTTCGGGAATTTAAAAACAAGACTTAATTTAATGGCTTCCCAGCAGAGTTCATCAGACCCCACTTCCCTTAAACAACAAAAACATAAACGTTCCGTATACTAAACCTAAGTGTTGATATATACGTACATGTGTACGTATACATATATGTATACATATATATATATATATGTATATATATATATATATATATATATATATATGTATATATATATATATATGTACGTATATCATATTAAGTCGAATAGTACACACAAGTATAGAGTGTGTACGTTTTTTTCAGTAATTACTTCAACATTTTAAATATCTAAATAGATATTTGTAGTAAAATATATACTCATGGCGAATAGACTATATATAGATCTTAGTGTTCCAAAAAATCACCAGGAACTTGTTTGCTATAGGTGTATATGTCATGCTATATACAAGTTGAATGTCTCGTGGATTCATTTACTGACACATTCAAAAAACTACTACTGTGTTTAAGTTTTTGTCATAAAATCGGGTAAGCTTCATAGAGTTTGTGCTCTTACCGATAAATAATTTAAATGAAACTGTATATACGAACCCTTCATTGATGGTTAGCAAATGCAGTCCGTATAGTTTACCTACGGGTATATTACACATTATATAGAGTAAAAATTGAGAAACCAAAGACACAGCAATTATGTGTACATATTTTTCAGGTAGCCATTGCAACAGCGTAACAACTTCCAACTAATGTATCTCGGTTTAATGATAATAGAAACACACTTCATTGATGTTATAAAAACTGCGTTTGTTATATAGTTAACCTGTGAAGAAAACTGACTCCATTTGATAAAAGACAGACACTTCCCCCGTCGATGTATTTCGCGTCAAAAAATATTGCTTCTCAGACAGCAAGAAAGATACATACATATGTATTTAAAATCAGAGTATGGTAAAACTGTGATTCCAAGAAAATGTATATGAGAAATAAAGAAGGCAAATACAGAAGGCAAATAAAATGATACAAACAATTTAACAAGCCGCGTGTGCGTGGTCCCCCTCTGTATGTGACTCGATGTGGCGTGTGTAAAATGCAATAAATTTGGGCAATTTGGGGCATTTTTGACCACGCTTTGACCACTTGGAGGAACGAACCAGAATTTTTCTGAGGTCAAGAATGCTCATTACATATCCAGAACAATTGCCTCTACATTTTGGCCCAGTTTCGGAAAAATTGAATGGATGGATTAAACGTTATAGATGAAATGGTTCATTTCTTGCCATTTTAGGGGGCATTTGCCCCCCTGGTTGCGCGAACCAGATTTGTTTCCAAGGTCAGCGATAATTATTGTCTATTAGGAACAATTGCCTCCAGACTTTGGCCAAGTTTCAGATAAATTGAATGGACGGATGAAAAGTTATGTAGCCAAAAAATGTCATTTTTTGCCATTTCGGGGCCTTTTAACCCCCTGGGGTCTAACCAGATGTTTTTTTAAAAAATCGGAGAATGTCACTTTTTAACCTGACCAACGTTACAACTTAATGCAAAATTTCAGAGAAATTTAAGTGATGGTTGCGGAGAAAAATCTGGATGGACGGACGGATGGACGGACATGCCTCAAAACGTAAATCCCCCGATTAATAAAATCGGGGGACCAATTACTACCTACAACTAATATCGATAGTTTGTGGTTAGCTTTATTTAAATTATCTTATTATTGCTCATGATTTTACTTACTATATATATATATATATATATAATGTATTTGTTTTGTTTATTATCTATGTACGTATACGTTTCGTCCTTGATATGCATGACTCATCAGCATAGAGATATGGACATTCACTACTGGTCATGATATTGGAAACTCTTGATTCTGAGTATTTTACAACTCAAATTCTTACATCTAAAACCACTAGGTCACCTCTGAATTACAAATAAACAGTGATAATTTTATAACTTTATCCGGTTGCTTGACGAAATAAGAGCGTTAAACTTAATCAAAGGAACGATGCATTTATAGCTGGGAGAGTCATGGGTATATATATATATGTATATATATATATATAAAGTACACGTATTGTATTAGTTGCTGTAGATGTAAATCCGTTGAAACTCCAGTGTTTTTTAAAAGTTCTCAATAACTAATAGAGCTGTTCTTTAGTAGACATGCTTATTAAAACATATTATTGGTTACATATGTGCATACATGTTTCAGTTGTACTCTTCAGATAGTTGTACTATTCAGAAAGAGTCACACTCTTGGTCAGAAGAGGTTGTCTCTCTGTGAAGAGTAAAATCGAAACATGTATGCACATATGTAACGAATAAGGTTGGTATGAATAAAAATTAATATATATATATGTATATATATATATATCTCAATATGAATACATTTAATCAATATCCATCTTTAGTATACTTAATACATGTAATAACAGAAAAAGGGATTTTAATCTACGCCTAACGCAGATAAGGCTATCAAGTAGAACATGTATTTCAACTGGGTTAGATGCTTTTATTTGATTATCAGAAATGAGCACACAATTTACTATTCAAAATTAAAATCTTTTACCAAAAAATACAAATATATGTGTACCTCGATGAGCTTGCCCGTAATTACAAGTGGTGGACGCGTGAATCATATTCTTTATGTCCAGAAACAATAATATATCTGTTCGATTTATAAGTAAATCCACGAATAGAAGTAGTTCATCTGTAGCTTTGAAAGTCACTGAAGCAAAACGACGTTCTTTTTTAATGATATTTATTTTGAATGAGACTAAAACGATTCGGTACTTTGATATTTTCATTAAACAGTTTGTGAATTTCTTCATCGCCACTATTACACCAACAGCTGTTATTTACTTAATGATTAGTTAGACACACACACATGAGTGCAAAACTGATGGATGCTTTGCACTTTTGTGTGAATTTTATTACAATATGTTATAAGACACTTTACAGATGTTGTTATATAAGGATTGTTAACAGAAAAATAAAACTGCCTTGGAATTAAACATGTGTCAGCGAAAATATACAACCAATGAATGCCGTTGGTTATACCGGTTATATTAACGCATGTTACTGAACTCTCTCGCTGTCTGGATAATTTGGGTACATTAACTGTAATATGACTTCTACGGAAATAATGTCTGGCAAACTAAGCGATTTTTATTTTTCAATTACAATAAGTGTGTCGGTTTCTATATTGAGAGCATACGTCTCACTGAAGTAGTGTTCGACTGGAATTTGTTGACGCAGTGATGTCAAGAGAAAAGTAGTGTGAGTCTTAATATCACCTGTTTAATTTCAAATGTTGAAGGTATGCTTTCTGACGGTGATCTAACAACGCACATCGATGCGATTTTTAGCGATAGATAGTCAAGGAAGCAATTACCAAATCGGGAGAGTGTGCGTGAAAAATGCATCGGTTCACTGATCAAACGAAAGTTATAGAATTCTGGAAAAGATTTGAAAGTTAATATTATATCTATGCAGCAAAACATCGCCATACCAGCAAAGCTACACGTTTGAGATTTGCGGCGTTTCAGAGTAAATGTGCACTTTTAAAAGTTTTAAAAAAAATGGGTGATCAATAGAAAGAAAAAATTGTGCGCATCTATCTCTCTCTCTCTATCTATCTCTATCTCTCTCTCTCTCTCTCTATATATATATATATATATATATATATATAAAGTGGTGAACTAAAAGCGAACTTTTACGAAAAGTAAAACCTGTTGTGAAGAGTATACCGCTCAATAAACAGGATAGAGTGGATGGATAGGTAGAAACATGAAAACGAATAAGAAAATATATATATATATTATACACATAGGTGTCACAGTACGAGGTTTGTCTAAAACGTAACTGAACTTAAGCCAGAAAAAATATTTAAAATACCTGACGGGGTTCGGATTCTAGTAATGTTGAAAGCTTGCACACACATAGCCCACCGATCCATCCACTGCCGGAAACACCTCTGGAAGTATTCTTTTGGTATGGTATTCATATCTGCTATCGCGTTTCTCATATCTTCTTTGGTCTCGGAACGAGAACATTTCATGATTTAACAATACATTTTAGATCCATTTTGATGAGTGTGCGGGAGCGTTGTAGTTACGCAGTCTTCAGTTGTTCGCCGTCCACATACTTCGTGTTATGGCAGAACTGCGTCACTTAAACGCCAGAAAACATTGTAATAGTACTCTATTTTCACTGTTTGTCCTTCCGCTGCGTATTCGTGGTACTAATTCAACGGATATCAAAGAAAACAGTCAGCATCACCTGGATCTGGCTTCGCACCAGTAATTTTTTTTTAGTCTTGGAGACTCGGGATGCTTCCATTGCGAAGACTGTCTTTTGGTTTCTAGGTCGTACTCGTAGACCCATGACTCACTTCCAGTTATCACGGTGTTCAGAACGCCATGATCAGTGTTGACACTTTCTTAAAGGTCATGTGTTACTTGAACACGCATGTTTTTTTTGTTCTTGCGACAACAACTTGGACACCCATTTCGCAGCCACTCTGTGCATGTTCAAATCATAACCCTAAATATAATGTGCGGAATCTTTACTCACTCAGATCAATTGTACACTCTCCTGCACGGGTCAACGACGATTTTCCACCCTCTCAACAACAGCTACACTGCGAGCAGGTTCAGGCCTGCCAGAAGGCTGGTTACTATCAACGTACGTGCGACCATTTTTAATCGGTTGAATCACTCCTTAATGTGTGTTAAACCCATCGCATATTCTCCAAACAGCAAGCGTTTGGCAACATTTCATGCAGCACTTTCGCCTAACACATTCACTCATCCAGAGAGACTCGGTCATCCAACAGACGTTGTGTAGCGCCGAACCCAGCGACCGACAAGCAGCGGCTAACGCGCAGGAAGGCCGTGATAAAATACTACACATGCGCATGAAGGTGTTTTCCTTCATTGTGTAGAATGGCGCCACCCTATCGTCTCTATTTCGCAGGGAAAAATAACGGCCGGATATTTTTTAGGCACCCCTACACGTTACATTGATTTTCTGTGGGATCAGATAAGTCATAGATGATATTGTTCCACGGAGGAATGCAATCGAGTCATAGATTTTTCTTTTTCTAAGTGTGTACACCAAATCAAGAAGCAGTAGCGGCTACCATGGTAGTACCCATGTTTATAGAAAGCAACACGTCTAACAAGTTTTGCAGCAAAGTGTATTTCTTTGTAATATTTTATCAAAAGGTATTTCAATCATTGAATTGAACAGTAATGTGTTGATATGGCGGCATGTACTAATACATGTGATACTTATAATGACATGAAAGTCTATTTTACAAGCTCACATTTATTGTTGTACAAATGAGTTTGCTATATTTATATCCATCGTATTAATTATTCTTTACTATTAATGTATACACACCAATTATATCCTAATAACAGATATGTTTCGTGTACTGATGTCTAATAATGTTGGATTGTATAAGTATATAATAGTGACAATAGTAATGTTTATAGTAGTAGTAATGAGAAACGTAATTGTAAAACGTGTGTACAACCTTAATAAGGTATAGTTGAAATATATAATACTAAGAGACTATATGTGGTATCAACATTTCTATATTTCCGCAGTTAGCAGGACCTTTAACAAAAGCAACAATCACACTGAACAACTATAGAGTACATACCGAAAATGTCAGTTTGATACTGGTGGATATGCGATCATCAATGCCGGCCACCTATGTAACTATGATTTTGCGGAGTTTTCCTATAGTTCATTAGAGTAATGCGAGGCGGGTTCTCCTAATCTAAGCGAGAAATACATCATATTCTTGGTAGGCATATCAAAGAGAGTTAATCATGTTCGTTTCAGGCGTGTGGACAAAAACGGCTTTAAGATAATTATGGCAATGCACAATTATTGAGAATTATGTATGGTAAGTCTGCACTTTATTCTCAACACTTCATATTTATGAAGGACGATTGCTAATATCTCAGAGTGCATTCTGAAAAAGGAAAGTGAAACAATAGAAATATTATGAGAACACTAAAAGTTGAAATTATTATAATCAGAACAGCCGACGCTATGCGAGAAATTCTTAAACAAGTCGTTTAGGAAATAAATCAAGAGTCAAGACTTAATGGAGTATAATTAATATACCTCATCAGATAAAAACGAAGTTGACGTTCTCGCAGTTTAATCAGGCACACACACACACACATATATATATATATATAATATATATACGCATATATATATGTGTGTGTGTGTATGAGGCATCAATTATATAGATGAAAACAATTGCACTCATGTGAATTTACTAAGAAAAGAATGTAAGACTTATATGTATATGCCGTCTAATTTATTAAGTGCT
>CAUVYP010000288.1:67500-82500 GCA_963556195.1 Sepiola atlantica
TTATATAGAATTCTAGTGAAAAGATGCTGAATATTTGCGCATATCTATCTATATAAACAAATAAAATGTATCTCTAATTTATTTAAAAAAAAAACACTAACACCAGCACCTAGTTCATGTAAATTGTATATATGCCGGGGGGGGGGGTAAGGTATTTTGTGGGATTGACCCGAAAATCTTTTCACAACATCCATCTTGGAGAATGAGAATTCCGATATAAAACCACTGTTTCTTGACTCCGATCATCTTCGAACCGAGTTACTAGAAGAGGGTGGCACTCTTCAGTAATGAGTGACAACCTCCATAGCACTAGAGACTAAAACAAAAATATCCGGATTGAACACGTACACTGTCTTAGAGAGTAGATAATGACATACTCTCAGTCGCTTTACACTCTTTCACTGTCTATTGGCCGAGAGCAATTGAAACCATACATTTTATCGATACCGAGTCATTATACATGTGTTGTGACAAAGACAATAGAGACTATTCCGCCACCGTTCATTATATTTGAGTAATTTGGAGGCATTTGCTCTTCACTTGGTGTCACATGTGTAATGTATAGTTTTCTAAGCTAGACTGACTGCTGTTTTCGGGTGGTAGTACAGAACCACTTACTCATGCGTTGCTCAATGATCGGCTCGATTATCCCAACGAAACTAACTAAACGACCCGGTTATGTATGGTGTGGTATTAGTCGTGCGTTAGCTATGCGGGCTTCTATCGAAAGAGTATGTTTATAGGAAATATATTTACCGGCGGGCTCAACCACATGTATATAACCGTCATGGAAATATAACGTACACGGCCAACATACCCAAATGGTCACCCGTCATATACTGGCTAAGCTCCACGGCGCTTAACTTCGGTGATCAAACGAGAACCGGTTTATCAACACGATCATACTAGGTAGTAAACTGTTGTATAATATCGCAGGAGAAAGGGAACCTTCACTTATCTGCGCTGGACTTACCCGAGTCCACCCCCTATTGATAAATACTTTGCTAATAGTGAACGTGTCGGTTGCTATCTTAGATAATCCAACTTAGTCGAACGCACTTTATCTAAAACAATATACATAAGAGAATAACATGTAATACGTTGAGAAAAACGCCATCCAAAAAAACAGTCGCACCAAATTAACCTTGAGGCTTTTCCTCTAATATTTCCAATCGCTTAGAACTTGCTTCGATGATGTATAATCGTTTCTCTTTGTAAACTCCACTTATATATATATGTAATAAGCGAAACTAATTTTAATTCACCAATCGTCCTTAACTGTTTTGATATGCACAAATCTAACACTCATTTAGTAAAGACTCCGCAAACCATAGGCACTAGCTTTGAGTCTATATGTGCAAAACGATTTTCTTGTTCTGAGAACTGAATCAATAATCTAAATATCGAACATACGAGTTGTTTACATGAACATTACACCACATCGTCAGTTTCCTACATGTAAGCTACCGTGCTCACCAAGCGCAAAACTCTACCCTACTCGAACGTATCCGATAGTATATATCAAGCACACACATTCGATCCAAGCTAAGTAATCCCTGTACTTGCGCCTTTTAATGTCTACCATAGCAAGTGTATGGAGTTCACAGTAGCTCTCATCGTTTTTGGATTACACATTTCTTTTCACAAACCGTATATTTATTGACCCGCCTTCTGACTTTCGCGGACAATCATTCTTGAATTATTCCTAACAACGTTGCGGATGTGTAATGTGAGAGATAACCAGAGCTTATTCGGGAATTTTGATCACACATGGTTATAACGCCATAGACATTTGACTCCAAATCGAAGCGTCGTCCCTCAACAAAACGATATACTACCAACGTGCCTATTATGGACAACTCTGTATTAAAGCGACGTATGAAATGCAATAATGCTCGACAGAAGTGTAGCACATTATAATTCTGGTTAAGTATGTTTATGTGTGTGTGTTCATATTCCAAACTCAAACCAACGGAAGTTAAATGTTTTGATACTTCAAAGTTATGAGAATACAATAAAATCGTCTTGCAAGAAATATGTCTACTGCGATAATACACTGAAATTATGTAGTATATGCCTGCATTGAGAAATTGTGGGAATATTTCTTAAAATATGTGTAGATCAAGAGACCCCAGGTTCCATCAATTATGTTATACACACACTAATAGAATTAACCAATCGATACTACTGCGTTGGAATCCTTAGAAAAAAATAGATTTTAATTCCAATATTTCTTTTGATTTCTCATATAAATACACTTAGAACGGTTCATATTTTTCTTTTACGTTACCCACAGACTAGTTGCGACACTTAAATTTACTTTTCCTATATTTAAACCACTTTAATAACATTGTTTTACCTATATATATATATATACACATATATATATATATATGCGTATATGTTTGTGTATATATACACACATCTTTGTGTGTAAATGTCTGTCTGTGTGTATCAAGGAAGCCCCGAGCGCGCTCTATCTCTTAATAGACCCACGAATGGCATATGCTAGAAATCTCATTTCTTTGATCAATCATAACGCAAAAAACAATTAACCAAATCAGTTAAAGCTGTTCACAACATTTTTATTTGATAGGTTCTATAAGTTTGTAGAATTTCAGCATTATTAGTCAAGCAACCCAGAGATCCAGAAACTTCAATCATGAAATCATGTCATCTGTGTGTACGTACGTACGTACGTGCCACCCTGTATCGCATCAACTATTATACGGATTCAGTTGATTGTCGGCAGAGATAGAGGTTCTAGGGTCTTGTTGATGGCATTTTAATTTCAGTTTACCATATACCTTAGTTTTCCAGAAAATTCAAAAATACCTTAAAAATGACCAGTATTCATACACTTTATTCTATATCTTATCAACCATTTGATGGATTCAGCTGATTTTAGGCATAGATAGAGGTTCTAGTAGATGGCATTCTAATTCCGGTTTACAATATACCTTGATTAGTCCAACTACCAACTATATCAGTTATGAGAAGGCATTGTATTGAGGCATACTCTTTACAAATGTAGTGACATTCCATGAAAAATGTCAGTATATTTAAATCATATGCCCTTAATAAGGTTAAAGTAACAATTCATATACACTGAATGTACAAACGCAAGGAAATCCCCAAACTTTTACACGTTTGTTGTCATTAAGGGTATAACTACATATCAACAAACCCATTTCATTATCACAGCACTACAGTAAGTGTGTGAGGTGCGCTAGACAAACATTATTACCAGTAAAATACATAGCCCTGTTGTGCTCGCATACCCTTAATGACAATAACTGTAAAATGTAGGAATTTCAATGCTTTTGTACATTTAGTGTATATGAATTTTCATCTCAACCCTATTAAGGGCATATGATTTCAGTATACTGACATTTTTCATGGAATATACATATATATATATATATATATTACATATGTGTCAGTATGTATGTGTATATATATATACACACCTATACACGTGTGTATATATGGCTGTGTATATACACACGTATGTGTGTATATATATATATATATTGTGTATATGTACACTTATGTCTATATATATATATATATATATATATGTGTGTGTGTGTGTGTGGGAATGAATACTCATGTGTGCGGATATATATATATATATATATATATATATATATGTGTGTGTGTGTGTATATATACACACATATGTGTAGTGTATATGCACATTTATATGTTACGTATTATCTTGGTATAAACATGCATATATTAATGTATTTATGTTTATTTATATGTACACAGATTTAGTTGTTTATGCGATGCGAATTATCTTCGCAGAAAATATGCAAATATAAATATTTACAGCGGTTGTTTTTGTTTTTACTTGGATGAACAAATGTGATAAGCTGACATGTTTACCCTTGATTTATTTTGCTTTGATTAAATTATATAAATATATATATATATAATATATATATATATATATATATATATATGTGTGTGTGGGGGTGTGCATATATGTGTATAAAACCACAACATATGTTTTATGCAGAATAAGATTTATTCATTAAATATCTGTATTCGATATGATATAGACCTCTTTCAACAAAGTTTTTTTTTTCTTATTTAGCTCAATCATTTGTGTTATACTATTTACATTGCTGAGCTATATGAAATGAAGAGGACATATTATAATGAGTATAATTATATAATAAAAACAGTGCATTATCCGTCAAAATACGAATTTACCCGGACGGTAGAATCATGAGAATACGTGTAAAGGAATAACTAGAATATTATAAATTAGGTAAACAATAAATGTAGTATTGTGGTGAGTCTACTTCATGTCTTTTTTAACAATGTCTTCACTTTTCTTAAGCTAATAAAAAGGAGCCCGATTATCTACTGCCATTTCCTGATATATCTAGTAAAATACGAACATTGTGTTTCTTTGAATGAGCATGGATATCATGTATCTATTGAGATTCTTGTTTACATGCATTACCTGTTAAATAGTAGTTGGAATCACATAGAATATGCGCCAGTTTAGCCTCTGTCATAATCCATATATATATATATATATATATATATATATATATATATATATATATACTTTGTTTTTAAGTAATGATTATTTCTTGCTATTCGGAGAATGCTGACTTTCATTTTTACAATGAAATATTTTAAAAAGCTACTCTTTTGCATATAGTGCATACGTACATTCTCAGTTGTTATGGGGACTTTTTATTTGAATTAATAACAGAATAAGTGCATTAAAAAGACAACCGTTTTGCCTATGTACATGAATTCGATGATATCAACGCCACGTTGTATACGATTCCTACGAAATTATGATTTTATGAATTATTTAATTATTCGTTATTTGTGACATTTGAGCCAGCGTGCGTAATATATTTTATGAGAATTTACAACCAGATGAATATGATCCACGTAATACCTCGAATAATATGTTAAATTTAGCGTAAATATTATGATTATAACATCATTGATGTAAGGTATTTTGTGACAATGTTTGAAGAATGGGAACACAACTTCGGGCATATTGGTGACATTTTAGTCATGTCATTAACCGCCAAAAATATATGAAAAGCAACATATGTATGTTTAATAGATACTACATTATAATTGACGTTATGTTGCGTATCTTTACATATAGCGAAATATACAAACAATATATTATATCTAGCGCATTTGAAGTTGCTGCCATATATACAAACACACTCTTGAATGTATTTGCAGAAGCTAAGAAAATGTATCGCAATATTTAAAAAAGCGACCACTTTTTTCCAACTGAGTTTTCTCATAAATGTTATGACAAATGTGTAGCCGACGTGGGTGAGATTAGTAATGCATATACTCATTGGAACGCACGTCGTTTTCCTTTTTGTATGGCTTTTGAACATACACTTATATTATAACATGTATTCTGACTAGAGGTTTGCGCGTATATTAATGTGAATTATTTAACAATTAAGGTCGGTTTACAGAGTCACACTTACGCTGTAAATGACTGACACTTTAATCCATGTTGTTTGTATGTTACGACATATTTTTGAATTAGTCCATACACATTTGTAGGTATTCGTGAGAGACTTATAACTATTACAATAAAATTCAAAAGTAATACACACATTCATTTTGGCAATGTTTGTTTGTCAGAGTATATCAATAAATTGAACGTAATTGTCATTCGGTATTTAATATAATTTGAATATCATTTTTAATTAATGGGTGGGTAACATGATGCAATCCACTACATCTAAATTGAAAGAACATGCCCCTTGACTGCGTAATAGTTCATTTTTGGCACATAGCCAGAATACAATATTAATTAGCAGGAAGTTCCTCTTCCCAGTCGTAATCACCCTTAGCAAAAGTAAAATGCTAATGTGCTCACCAATCAGCATCAACTACCATTTAATACGATAGTGTGGGTTCGGTATAGGTTCATATAAGATATACATGTTATATATATATACATGTTATATATATATATACATATATATATATATATACATATATATATATATATATATATATATATATATATACTATTGCTCGAAGCATGTTTAGAGATGGTCACCGTCTAATTTTCCTCAATAGCTATCTCTTCTCTGTTCATGAATGTGTACGTGGGTTTTTTAAAGAACCTGCATCAATGGATTAGCAGAATAGATGATGTGTAACCGTGTATATTCAGGAGGTTTTATAAGAATTCATTACTAATCTTTCTTAATCGAAAGTGGAGTGTGTTTGTCGAAGTGAGTGGAACAGTAAAAAATATACTTACAGAAGGGTATTATAGCTTGTACAAATACACACACACACACACACACACATATATATATATATATATATATATATATATATATATATATAATGTATAATGCTTACGTCTTGCTAGATGACTACCAGATTTTCCATTTTGACGAGTGACTGTGTATCTAAGAGGTTTCATCAGTAACATTATTTACTTATCTTTTCTTACAGAAAGGGGAGTATGTTTGTCGAAGTGATTCTAACAGAAAGAGATACTTACAGAGTTGTATTATAGCGTGTACACCCCCACACACAACACACCCCCACAGCACACACACACACACACACACATACCAACACATACATATATATATATATATGATAATTTTATTTACACAGACATCTACACAATCTGCGACACTGGCATGTCGATGTTATCGATCAATTTACTATAAACTGAGATCTCATCAGGCAGAGCTAGAATGCGATCTTAACCTCAGATCATATTTGGAGAGAATGAAATGGAAGGATAGAGAAAGAGAAGAAGAAGAAAAGAAATTTAACATTTCAAAAATTGAGGCCGTTAAAATATTAAAATTAAAAATCTAAAAAACAAAATCTAAAATCTAAAATCTGAAACAAACAGGGCAAATAAATAAATAGATACATAAAAATATAAGGTGGAAAGAGGGACATATAATCAAGGGAGAGGTGGTGGGAAGGTAGACACATAAAGAAAGAGAAAAAGAGAACGTCTGTTGATTCAGATCGAGAGAGAAGGAGGGGGGTAGACATGCACGAATCAAGTGTAAAAAAAAAACAGTCGAGTTTATAAATGCATTTTTTAAGAGAACTGTAATATTGTGTATATGTGTGCGTGCGGGCAAACCGATCAGATGCGTGTGATAGATGTGGTGGTGGGGCGGTGATCAAATGTGTCGCCGATTCTGGATTTATGTTGTCTTGATAATTTGTCTAGAGTTTAGTTGCTTACTATGAATAAATTAATAAATTGAATAAATATATTCGTTAAGTATAACAGGATTAGTAGTAATTTTGCCAACACAACTATCATCTTTTTTATGTTTTATTAATTATTATTATTATTTTTATTAGTAGTAGCATTATTGTTTGTAGTATCATTATCAGATGTATTATTTGTAGTAGTACTGTTAGTGGTAGTATTGGTGGTAGTATTATTATTATCATTATTTTTATTATTATTATTATTATTATCATACCCACAACGATGAACACTAATTGTCATCTTCTGTATTTTTCTTTACCCTTAAATACCCCCTTATATGTTTATCCATTTATTGATTAATATTTCTATATTTTTTAGATTTTTTAGATTATATCGTTTAGATTATTTTGAGATTATCATTATCAATTATTTATTACTACTGTTTTTAAACTTAATTATTTGACATTGAAATATTGATCATTTCTGTACTTTTATCAAGATAATTATGTTGTCAGTGGTAGCATCATGTTATTGTTATTTGCGGCAGTGAAATTAACAGTATCACTATTAATAATTTATATATTGCCATGTTTTACCGTTACCTGACTTTTGCTTCCACTGCCATTGATGATAATAACGATAATGTAATTATCTATAACTTTATTATTTTATTTCAGTTATTATTATTACCATGATTATTATTATTATTATTATTATTATTATTATTATTATTATTATTATTATTATTATTATTATTATTATTATTATTATTACGGTTTTCATTTTACTATTATTGCCACCATTATGACTACTGCTACTATTTTGTACTGTTCTATTATTATTTTTTTTTTCACTATCATTATTTCACTATCATTATTACTATTGTTAAGATTACTGTGATTACTGCTGTCGGTTAAACCACTATTATTACTTTTTTATATGATCAGCATTATTGCAACCATTAACCCATATCATAATATCGGCAAACATTATCTTATTATTTAATATTATTATGATAATCACTACCTCCTAGGATTCCTAATTTTTATTAATTATTCTATTTCTTTCCTTAACTATTATTTTTATAAATTCTTAAATATTATTGACCACCATTATCGTTGTCGCTGTTATTATCATTACTATTGTTATTATTATTATTATTATTATTATTAATTAATTAATAACGCCGGCATTTTCTAGTTATTCTTTAGTTATATTTTTTAGTACTTTTAAATTAAATTAAACTAGTATTACTATTTTATTATCATTCATTTATTATTTTCATTATTTCACCTCAATTATTAGGGGTATCTATTATTATTATTATCATTATTATTACTACTAATCGTCTTATACTTAACGAATATATTAGTTCAATTTATTAATTTATTCATAGTAAGCAAATAAACTCTAGACAAATTATAAAGACAATATAAATCCAGAATCGGCGACACATTTGATCACCGCCCCACCACCACAACTATCACATGCATGTGATCGGTTTGCCCGCACGCACACATACACACATATACACAATATTACAGTTCACTTGAAAAATTACATTTATAACCTCGACTGTTTTTTTTTTACACTTGATTCGTGCATGTCTACCCCCCTCCTTCTCTCTCGATCTGAATCAACAGAGTTCTCTTTTTCTCTTTCTTTTCCTTCATGTGTCTACCTTCCCACCACCTCTCCCTTCATTATATGTCCCTCTTTCCACCTTATATTTTTATTTATTTATTTGCCCTGTTTGTTTCAGATTTTAGATTTTAGATTTTTTGTTTTTTAGATTTTTTAGATTTTGAATTTTAATTTTTTAACGGCCTCAATTTGTGAAATGTTAAATTTTTGAAATGTTAAATTTCTTTTCTTCTACTCTTTCTCTATCCCTCCATTTTATTCTCTCAGAATATGATCTGAGGTTAAGATCGGATTCTAACTCTGCCTGATGAGATCTCGGTTTATAGTAACTGGATTACCACCCTGTGGATATTTTTCACCTGGATTATTACCATTATTATATATATATATATATATATATATATATATATATTCTTACGGTTTGCTAGATGCCAGCCAAATTTACCATTTTGACGTGAATTCACAATCTTATTTCTAGACAATCCGTACTGGATATATCAGTACGCGCTCGACTACTAAGCCAAATATTACATTCGTTTCTGGGGTCGAACCGGTTGACTAGCAGATACTCGTAAAATAGAGAACCAATTGTTGCTGGATATTTCTGAACAAAACACAGAATTCTTATGATAAGATATTACAACTATGCACTAATTGATCAGGGATGTTTTCGACAAAGAATCCCCATTTCAGCTTCAACTCAGGCCCTAAGATGGGTTCTCCTCCATAAAAGTCATGGGGGTATTATAAACCGATGAACTGAGCATTTCACAGATCTATCCAATAAGCTGTCAGGCGTTGATGATGAGGTCACCAGCAGTCTGAAACGGAACACAATCAACTATATTCTGATAGCCCATCCTACCTTGCTTGAGATTAATAACATAATCAAGGAAATTAATATCGAGAATCCAGCTGGGCTTGATGCCATCCCGGTTGAGGTTCTCCGGTTTTGGGGTTAGAAGATCGCTACAGAGGTCAACTGTTTAATATCTTAGAAATCGTTGGGAACCCTTATACCTCAGGATTGCATAGCCACAACTTTTCTCTTGTGATACAAAGGCAGAGGATTTCTTTCGACCTGTGCCAATGATAGTGGTATACTCATTCTTGCTTTTGTGAATATTTATTTTTACAAATCATCTTAATATGTTGGCATATCCTTCCGTTATGTTCGAATGACGCAGAGGTTAACGATTATGGCGTTGCATCAGATCAGCTTTGTCCTAAAACGTAAGGAATAGTTTATCGAACAACGACTAACACCGTTTTTGTTGTCTTGACGACAGCCTTCGACACTGTTAATAAAGCATCAATATAAATACTCATCGGTAGAATTAGATGCCTAAAAAGATTCTTAAAAATTATCATAAAAACATTGACAACAAGATAAAGGTACGCATCTGTGTTGGCGATGAATCGATATCTGCTTTAAACAATGTGATGTTCATACACAAACGGTATTCTCTATACATTTTGCAATGGCATTTTCCCAGCATTATACACACTGTAACGACAGTTCTCACCTGTGTTTCCGAACGCATAAATGGGGTATCAAGCTAGCTTGAAGTAATCAACAGTGCAATACCCTCGAAACACTTTTACGGGAGCTCATGTATGTAAATAGGGTAGTCTTCGTAACAACATCGAGGAGAATATGTAGATTATAATTGACCCCTTCTCTCGAACGTGTACCACATTTGTACTCACTAGCAATCTGGTAAAGACTAAGATAATACTCCCTACTACACTAGCACTCCAGTATGTAGAGGCAAGATGTACGTCAAGGATGATAGATTAAGCAAAGTTTACTTATGTATACACATTTTTAGTACTCTCTTCCGTTATAGCTCCCTAAACTCTGAGATACTTCTAAGTATGGAAAATGCTTGCAAATATTTAGGTAGGCTGGAGAATCCCCTGGGGTTAGACAACAGCTTACTATAAAATAAACAAAGCATGTAGACGAGGCATGCGTCTTTTCTGTTCTACTGTATTATTCCGAGACCTAGACTACATATCGCAGACACAGCAAGGTATGGAGAGAACCCCCAAACATGTATTAGAAGGATGCCAACACAAACATTTAAGCATATTATCAACAACAACATGCACACCATTGATACAGACGCGGGAATTGGGAGCGCATGACCTTTGATCGATTATTCTGGTCCAGGCGTATCTATGATAGGTGTTGCAGATTTGAGACAAGGCGGGTAGACAGTACTCCATCTTAAACCTACTTGTTGAAGCTACAAGTGCTAAACATTGTGCTCACATTTCTAACCTGCCTATGTGAGATTTCCTAGTAAGAGCCAAATAAACTAATATCCAACATGTGTTGTATACCGATTTACCCACAGAAACTATTAGTTGTGTATGTCCTTACGACACAATGACTTGGTAAAATAAGTCTGTATTTCCAAACCATCGTCTTGGCCACAACCTGGAAGTTCAACTTGTAGAGCCACTTTATAGACATACCGTATATATATATATATATATATATATATATAACAAATTGTATTGGAAAAAAAACGGCTATGCGAATTCATACTCGTGTCAATGCCAAATTATTGCCTCTATACATCGTATCAAACTATCCGATATTATTTCATGTGTTAGCATGCGTATTCGTATCAAATGGGTTTCATTGTGAGGTGCGTAAAACTATATCGAAAACTTAAATCTATTTGCGCCGTATGCCTTTCTCCATTTGGATTTTCCTAGCGTTTGTGTGAAAGAAAAAAGAAAACTCATAACGACCAGATAGAAAAACGAAATATCCAACGAAAAAAAAAGAAATTGATTGCACTAAAGCGCTGAGTTTTATTGTGTTTACGGACATAAAATCGGCCTTATTATTACCAGCACAATTGTAGCATCATTATGCTTATATATTTATTGCAACAATAAATCAGACATGAAAATGGTATTTACAGCAACATAAAATAAATATATATACCATGCCATTTATTACTCCCATTTCAGACTCGCGAACCAAAATATTGTGAAATAATATTCACTGAAATACACACCATCAATTGGGTACACATCGAACGTTTATTTAGCGAACGATTTATGTTGCATGATTTTGTTGATAAGTTGACCAAAAATATTCAGCTATTCGTAAGAGGTCATTGCACTTTCAAGTCGGGTGCTATGAGAAAAATAATTGCTTGCAATTCCAGAATGTAATGTTTTGCAGCAAATATGATTGTGGACGTTCTTTGAGCTTGCCACCTCATCTACATGGTCACTCTACTAGGTATTTTCTTTTACTTTGACTTACAATTAAAATTCCGCTGTTCTTAATGCATTTCTTCTAACGTAAATAATCTCTATATATATATATATTACCGCACATATGTACATTCATATATATAAATACATATATATATCTTCACACAATATATATATATATATATATAAATATATTCACACATATATATATATTCACACATATATATATATTCACACATATATATATATATTCACACATATATATATATTCACACATATATATATATATATATATTCACATATATATATATATATATATATATATATATATAATGGAAATTTACAAAAAACACCAAGAGATGTGTATGTATATTCATTAACGTTTCGTCTTTATTGTAAGACTTGCTCAGGATTATCATTTAAAGACATATGGCATGCAAGTACATCCAAATATTGGGCTGACATGATAGGTTGAGAAGGAAAAGTCGTAGCCGGGGTTACTAAGAGGGCTGTGAGAAGTCAGTCAGTAGCAGTGAAAAAGTGGAGGGGTGAGAGTGCTAGTGAATACATCTAAGAGTGTGAAAGAGGGTAGTGGTGCTGAGGTTTTTGACGTGGTTAGGTTGGCTTTAACTTTACATATATTTTGTTCTCAATTAGTTTAACGCCATTTACATGTAAAAAGTCAACTACATAACACTTTTCGTGTACAAGTATACCATTATCAGATATACCTTCTAGATATGGAATTTTGAGATGTATATGTATCTCTTACGTCAACAGAAATGCCAATCTACGTAAAGTTCGAGATTATTGAAGCCTGTTTATCATACATTGTTTCAACCAGCTGATTTTAATTAAGATATGTCGGTCGGTACGAACTGAGAGTAATAACTATATTTCGCGTTAAAATATTGCTATAGCCTATCTTACAACATTATTACTATTGTGGAATAGCTGTTTAAAGAAATATGGCGTCATTCTATCTTAAACATTTGTCAATCATCTTTCAACATTTATTACGAGAGTTCTATTATTTGTTACAAAACGTATTCATTTTAGCGAGTAATTGGATAGACGATAGGGTCATAAAATTACAGTTAAGACTGATTATTTACTGCTAAGAGAGAGAGAGATTGATAAAATATAAATGTCCGTCGTTTTTAGATCTTTAAAAACAAAATGTATGCGTCAGTCCAACTGATTTCCGAGCGTAATGAAAACATGTTAATGATAGTGCTGCATAGCTGGACTCTTGGGCAGCGGCGGCACTCATTTACTATATCCGTCCCGGAACGGGCCGTGGCAGTCCCCGTTTAAATACTCGTCATTTTTTTAACGCCAAAAATCATATAGTTGGCATACCTTTAAAGGTCTCCCTTGCCACGTAGAGGGTCCGCCGTCTCGATGTCGTCTAGTGGTTGAATTATTTCCTCTTTCTTTCCTGTCGTGAACCACGCCGCTGCAACACAAATCATCATCATCGGTTCGGAAGACAAACAATCTTCTTCAATTCAATTTCAATCGTATTTCAAGCCTTAACTATCCGTCAGCTGGGAGACATTCACTAACATCGAGACGGAGAGTAAATTACAACTTTATCGTAGTTACTTATCAATTAAGTATTAACTATTCGTGGAGGAGGGAATAGATATGTTGCCTGTATTTTCTCAGGTAAATAATTTCCTTAAATCAAATTGTGGATTACATCAAAATACCGTCCGATACGTTCCTCTCCAAAACCCAGACAACCAAAATTCGCTTCTCACGAAGAACGAGTCACGTCACGGACCCCTCTGCTTCGCACGCAAATACCCGTAATGTCACAGAGCCTCTGACAGGTGCACATTGACCTCTGATCCGAAGTCTAGTCACGCGGGGACCTTGCCAGGTCTGTGATTTCCGACTGTGAGCACATACCCTATTCGCCACTCGACTGCACGGGCCGACCCCGCGCTAATTGGCGCAAGTCAAACCAACAATTTCCAACAGATACGTCATTTCCCATTTGGCCATTATCCAACATTAGTTTTTTTTATTGCTAGAGATTAGTAGTACATATGAGCCTATCATATATTAATACATAACGTCAATAATAATGTTTTAAACATTTTAAACAAAACATATTACTTTTATATGTAAATATGTCTGCTATTAAATACATCTAGTATAGAGTGTGTGAGATAAACTTATTGGGTGAATTTCAGAACATATTTTCTTTTAAGAGGAGACACACGAACATCATTGTAATTTAACAAAAGAGTATGATTCGTGAAATATATTGTTCAGATAATTCAGAATTAAGTAAATAGCTTTTTTGTTATTAGTTAGAAAACTTTATATATATATATAGATATATATATATATATGTATACACGCACATATATATGGAAATAAATGAAAATATGTTGTATAAAAATACTTTACTTATCATACCGGGGTAACTCTTAATACGGAAGGGGTACTCAATCTTTAAACTATAGAATAGTAAAAGTTAAACGCATGACACAAGTATTATTTATATAAGAACAATATTTTTGTGCTGTTTAACATTTCGAAAATTCAGAGTAAGTGTAAATACTTGCCCAACCTTGTGGTCTATACCCACTACAGACTTGTCTTTGTTTTGTTATAATAGAACATATAAATAATTGTTCTATAAGAAATCGATTATTTTTCATGCAAGAGTAAGAATATTGTAAATTGTACCAAATTAAATATTTTACTAGTATATATCTCTCTGTCTCTCTCTCTCTCTCTCTCTCTCTCTCTCTCTCTCTCTCTCTCTCTATATATATATATATATATATATATATATATATATATATATATATATATATATATAATGAAATATTATAATAAATTATTTTTAATCATTATCCGTATACTCATATTTA
>CAUVYP010000288.1:95000-97500 GCA_963556195.1 Sepiola atlantica
ATGAAGCCTGTCTTTATATATATATATATATATAATTATATAATTCGAAATCTACGGCGTTGTGTAAATCCTAGTCCAGCAAGTACAGATTAAATTATATTTACTAATGTGTCCTAGCGTGCATATCAACGTTCCTCGAATTTAAACAAAAACTAACTTCGAATTCGTAATTTTTTTCAGTAAAGTTTCAGATTTTTTTTTTCCCAAACTAATTAGATAAATCTGCATACGTTGCACAGTATACCACTTTTTGCGATGTTTGCTGTATATGTACATACAACATTGAATATCACATACATATTAGTGTTGTATTATATTTCTAGACGTCTACAAATTATCTTGGGTGGTATGCGTTCTAACTTAATATTCTATAAATATTATTTCATGATATCTTATTTTATATCACCTATGCCTTCCAAATGATGAATTATATACATGTAAAATACAACTATTTGTTTCATGAGATTGAAGGCATGCATTATACTCTAAGAAAAGCCGAATACTCTAACTAGTTTTCAAAGTGTTACAGTATTACTTAGATAATGTACTGTTGCAATTTAAATGTAATTATTTAGAAACACTACATATGCTTTATGATAATAATTCTCATTAATTTCATGCATCTGATTCTAAATTCATGTTTTACCTTGTAAGTGGTTATATTTGTTCTAACTATTCAAGCGCATCAATGATTTCACCATAGAATTGCACCCCCACACACAGACATACATATATATATATATATATATATATATATATATATATATATATATATATTATCCATACACCATATGAGCCACACAAGCAATATATTACACATAAGTTATTCTAAGCTTTAAGTATATTCATGTAATATTTAGCATGTATAAATAATGGAATCGCAAGATTAAATATAATTCTTCAGCACTCTAAATAAATATGTGTCGTCGGTTTTGTGTAGTGAGTATGTTTCATTGAAAATGAATAATGATTCCATGAGGTAATTTCATAAGTTTTACTTTATTATTCAGACAATGAATATTTTGATTAGAATTACGCATATTTTTTTCAGATTAACAATGTAATACTCATATGTCGAACTTTGATAGAAAATCCATTATCTAAAAACCCACGAGTTTACCAAAATTTAAACTACAAATTAAGCATTCTGAAATAAATATAATAATCCTAATAATTCTTAGGTAATTCGACTTTTTTAACATCAATGTTCTAATCGCCAATAGAGTGCTTTATGATGTTCAGTTCTATTTGCACACTGTTTTTGTCCCAAAAATATATATTTGTATATTCAAACATACTCGAATAAACACATTTCATCTGCTGCTGAAGTAATTTAAAATCTATGAGGAAGTGTATTTTAAAAAAATTCTCAACCAACTATGTGAAGTGTTTCCTTCTGACATCATTAGTCATGAGGGCGTAAACCCTGGGTAGATGGAGAATATTTAACCACTGGTTATAGAAGAACATATATTACCAATCAATGCGTTCGATAATAAATGAACATATTTTTTGTTACACGGTTGATAAAATAATATAAACATGGAATATACTTAGTTTCATTAATGCATTTGATGAAATGAAATTTCTGATTAATATATCCCCAAACACTATTATCCTATAAATAGTAGCAACGGATCCGATCAATTAAAAATCGCTAGATCATATTCGATAATCTGCGTCGGTGTGACTTATTCGTTAGGTATTTTCAGTTTTTAAATTCAAGAAAATAGTTTTCCCTAAACAAATGTATTCATGCTAGCAAACCCACTCCGGTCAATAAATACATACACAAGTAATTACATAAAAGAGAAGGGAAAATAAAGCCTTAATCATTCATAGCCTATGAAATAATTGTGTTGATGATTGATCAGATCGTTGTGTTTTTCCACCCTTAATCTCATCATGTCATGTCAAATTGTTACTCATTGGAGACTTGTCATTAATTGTATTCAACACAAACGTTGAGGAACACTGTCACGCTCACGGACACTGAATTCACATTATCTATTTGCTTGTCTTAGATATAAACGTCTTATGAACATTATCGTTTAGCGAAAGATTTATCTGAACTGATCGCAATAAAAATGACTGAAAGATACGTATCGATCTGTTCGTGGTTTATGTCATGTATTTACTCTTGCGTGTTCACTCGAACAGCGATCATGGTCGTGATTCTCGTAAAAATAGGCATATAATCACTACGACCAGTACTCTTGTTAACTACATTTTTCTAAAAGAAATCTCTTCAAACGAGAAAAACATAAAACGCAAAGTACACTAATGTGTAGATGCGCTTGTCAGTGTAAAATTAAGATGGAACATGTTAAAGATAAAAATGCTAATTAAGCACACACACAAAGACATATATATATATATATATATATATGCACGCATGTATATGGAGAAATATACAATATATCACAAAATTAAATATCGACGAGAGAAAATGAATACAATACAGTTATGAATACCCATAACTAAATCAAAATAAAACCGG
>CAUVYP010000288.1:100000-112500 GCA_963556195.1 Sepiola atlantica
CGTATGTATATGCATATAACTACATATATGCATACAACTACATATATGTATGCATATTTCTACATATATGTATGCATACGCATATACGTATGTATATGTATATACGTATGTATATATATATATATATATATATATATATATATTCATATATGTAGTTATATGCATATACGTATGTATATATATATTCATATATGTAGGTATATGCGTATACGTATGTATATGCATATACGTATGTATATGAATACACGTATGTATATGCATATACGTATGTATATGCATATACGTGTGTATATGCATATACGTGTGTATATGCATATACGCATGTATTTATATGTATATATGTGTATATATGCATATATGTCTGTATATGAATATATGTATGTATACGCATTGGTGTGTGTATATGCATGTTTGTGTATATATGTGTATATATGCATATATGTATGTGTATGCATATGTGTGCATATATGTATATATAGATGCATATGTGTACATATGTATATATATATATATATATAGATGCATATGTGTACATATGTATATATATATATATATGCATATGTGTACATATGTATATATATATATATATATGCATATGTGTACATATGTATATATATATATATGTGCATATGTATATATATGTATATGTATATGTGTGCATATGTATATGTATGTGTGTGCATATGTATATGTATGCATATGTATATGTATGCATATGGGTGTATATGTATATGTATGCATATGTGTGCATATGTGTATTTTTGCATATGTGTGCATATGTATATGCATGCATATATGTGCATATGTATATGCATATGTGTGCATATGTATATGTATGTATATGTATGCATATGTGTGTATGCATATGCATGTGTGTGTATGCATATGTATGTGTGTATGCATATGTATGTATATGTATGCATATGTGTGTGTATGCATATGTATGTGTGTATGCATATGTATGTATATGTATGCCTATGTGTGTGTATATGTATGCCTATGTGTGTGTATATGTATGCATATGTGTGTGTTTGTATATGTATGCATATGTGTGTGTTTGTATATGTATGCATATGTGTGTGTATGTATATGTATGCATATGTGGGTGTATGTATATGTATGCATATGTGTGTGTATGTATATGTATGCATATGTGTGTGTATGTATATGTATGCATATGTGTGTGTATGTATATGTATGCATATGTGTGTGTATGTATATGTATGCATATGTGTGCGTATATATATGTATGCATATGTGTGCATATGTATATGTGTTCATATGTATATGTGTGCATATGTATATGTATGCATATGTGTGCATATGTATATGTATGCATATGTGTGCATATGTATATGTATGCATATGTGTATGTATAAAGGTGACAAAGAAACGACCCTCAACTCGTATTAGTGCTGTGCCTGAATGAAATGAATTATTGGTCATCCTTCGTGTATTATATTCAAAACATCATATCAAAACACTTGGGTATTAGGCCTGTTTTCGGGTCTACAGCATGTGTTCTATAGTGCCTCCATTTAGCTCCGTGCATTTCTTGAGACGCAGAACGAAGTTGTCCATGACGTTCTTACAGACTGAATTGGGAATGGCTCTCATCTCCTCCATGATGCTTAATTTGAGTTTCGTGATGGTTCTGGGTTTCCCTGCGTATACTTTGTCCTAAAGACAGCCATAAAGAAAAACACATGGGGGGCTTAGGTCTGGGCTATGTGATGGCAACTAAAAATTAGTCTTGAGACTGATCACTTTGCCCCTGAAGTTCTCGTTCAGCAAATCTCGGGACAGGTTTGAGGTGTGAGAACTTGCTTTCTCTTGCTGGAACCAGAACTTGCTCATGAGCGATGGGTAGAGGGTCTGGAGCTCACTCTTAAAGGTTTCGAGGACCTCCACATACCGCTCCTCTGTGAGTGTCACTGTTGCGCCAGATTCTTTGATGAAGATTGGTCCGATGATTTCTCTGACAGAGATTGCTGCCTACCCCGTGCACTTAGAAGAGTGCAGGGGCTTGGTGGCTACTTTATTGGGTCTGGAGGACCCCCAGAAGACATTTGTCTTGGAGTTCGCCTTTCTGTCAAGATGGAAGTGGGCGTCATTTGAGGTCCAAAGGAGGTTAAGTAAACCTGGTATCTACTCGATCTTATCGAACATATTGACTGCCATAGCGCTGCTCTGTTTCTTGTCTGATTCTGTAAGTGTCTGTAGCGTCTGTATTCTGTATGGGTAAGCCCTGATATCGTTCACCAGCACTCTCCTGCAAGTCTCACGGGAGATACCTAGGGACTGACTTCGCTTACGCACAGAGCGTTTCGGACTCTCCTGCAGAGACTCTCTCACACTTTCGACCAGCTCGGCTGTCCGCTACTTGGGACATCCCGAGTGGCTTGAACGGTGCTCATTGTCAGCGTTGATGTTCTCCACGGTTCTATACTTCTCGAAGTGGTCCACTCAGTTCTGAATTCTGCTTTTGAGTGGAGCCTTTTCACATCCGAACTGATGTATGAAACTGTCATGGGTTTTTTTTAACGAGCCTGACTAGCAGTAAAATTTAACAGTGTATTCTTTGTCCCAGCTCCCACTGAAGTATTGGTGTACTCACGGTCGTTGATTCTGCCATGTCCTGTACAATAGGGGCAACGGTGTATAAATAAAGGAGATATCACATAAAGTGTACACAGGAGACGGTTTTTTGTCTAACCCTATATATATATATGTATATTCTAAATTCAGCGTATTTGGATCAGATTTCATTACTTATAAATGCATCACGGCAAGCACCACTCGATAGTAGGGGTGTATTATACTTTCATAACTTTATTACTTAAGAAAACGACGTACCAAGTGTTTGACGGTGGTATATTTGATTTTGATCTAATGAATACATCATTAGCGTGTTTCCATTTCGCACTTGACCATAATAACAGAACATTCGACGTTGTACTTTGTTATTTAATTAAACAATTATATCATTTTTTGGTTAAAATTACAATAATCATAAGCGATTCACATTTTTGAGCAGAAATGTACACGGGTGCTTATTTTTGTGCGTTAATTGAGTTACATTAAATATATTTACTGACATGTACTTCTATTAACACCATTAAACTTGCACACTTGAACATTCAATTATATTGCTCTACTCACTGTATTAATTCTGACTCCAGCTTACTAAAACAGGTAATAGCAAAAACAGGTAATAGCGAAAATAGATAAACGTAAAGACAGGTAATAGTGAAGACAGGTAATAGTGAAGACAGGTAATAGTGAAGACAGGTAATAGTGAAGACAGGTAATAGTGAAGACAGGTAATAGTGAAGACAGGTAATAGTGAAGACAGGTAATAGTGAAGACGGGTAATAGTGAAGACAGGTTATAGTGAAGACAGGTAATACGAAAAATAGGTAATACTGATATGTGATAATGTGTAAAAATAGAAATAGCGCGTAATTTATACATTATTTACATTCTCTACTTTGTGTTTTTTCAAAGAGGATGTTGATACACTGAAGACAATATAACCATCTTCTTAGGGTAAAATCGAAATCTGCATTTGTCTGATTTCTATTTCAGTATGTTAGATTATTAGTATCCGTTTATATGATAGAATATTAAGTTTACAACACTTACCGAATCAAAATGCATGCACTTGATTTAAATACATGAATTAATAATACAGTTTATTTATGAATTTTAATTCCGTAACATCAACATGTGAGTTGTAGTGTATAATGTAATATACAATATTGATGTCTCATTTATGTATTGGTACACATGTACTGTATTCATGTTAATTATGAGACAGTTATAAAAATGTCACTGTGAAAACCCCATGAAACATGATACTATCCAAAAAATATTTGTATGACTTAATTCAACGACGGTTTTATAAAGATGGCCGAATTTTAATTAAGCAAGAGATCGATATTCTAGCAGTTAGAAATATAGCAATACTATTTAAAAAGAACAAAGTGCACATAGATAAACATTTCTTTTAAATGTAAAGGCATACCCAGTGTTGTGAACGCCTGCCATTTATCGAAAAGTGAACACGAATACCATGCGTAATGCGGCGTGACGTGTATATATAATGGTGCTACATTATATTTCAAGTCATGATTAACTCCAAGGTAAAATACCTTTTTAAGAGTAGTTGTAACACGATAACACGATCATCAAAGTGCAATTAAAATATGTGTTATCAAAATAATCTGGATGGGATAGAATGATATTGGATAATCGGTCGGCTGCTAACATATGTATCACCGTTGACTACTTATTTCTGGGAAATAAATTAGAGAACTTTATATTGCGTTATGCTCTGTAGTAACGGTCAGTTGGAATGAACAAAGACAAGTTTAAGCTCGCCCTAGTGAGTGTGTCATGCGGCCGAGATTTGTTTCAAGAAGAGGTCTAATGAATCGCATGAGATCACGCAAATGTGAAACGGTAAAATATAGCTAGGTACACACGAGAACACTAGGCTCTAGTATGTCCTGTCGGCAACGAGACTTGTAAACACGCAATATGTGCATCACTATGCGTGTGCGAAACTGGACATTCTCATTTTTTTACAGATGGCGTGACAATAAACACACACACGCATACGCACCCACACGCACGTACGCACGTACGCACACACACGCACGTACGCACACACACGTTTTAATAAGCTGATAAAAGAGGATGACATTAACTTCATATAGAAGTTCTTGATCAGATCGTTGACTGAGAGAATGATTTCTTCCCGCTTCTTTAAAAAAAAAAAGAGGAAGCCATTATGACCTCGGTGGCCCAATCAGCTTGCCTGTATCCCCAAAGACAATCCTTCCGAGTTTCGTTCATCCGATTTGAATGATAAGGTTTTCCAAAGAAAATAATACACTTTAGGCTGCCATAACTAATATAAAATAAACAAATAAAAAAATATCGCCAGATAAGGATATTAAAGTCAATCCCTACTGATTTCATTAAACATGTCAGTGTTGACACTACCATGAGTTTAATACCCTTTGGCGTTTGCGATATTTGCCCTTAACGTCGTAATTTAAATTAGATAAAGCATAAAATAACATTTGAGAAAGAAGAAAAATAACTGTTGAAATTATGGCGGCTAATATAAATTGGAAAAACGTGTATTCTATGATAGAAGCGAATGGCTCAATTTCGTGCGGGGCATGAATCTGAGCGATGATGCTGTACACATGAGTGTATTTCTTTCGCTGATGAGTATCAGGTGACTTTAATGTTTTTGCTAAAAAACGAGAAAAGTTGATCGAAAAGCGAGTATGCAAAATACAACTACCTTAAAGTTTGGTCTAAATTTCTGGTGCAAATTACAAACGCCTTTGTGGGATAGTCGGGATGTTTAATTTTCATTTATTGAACGGGGAATGATATCTGAGAGGATGTTCTACCATATACACTATCCATATTTTATGTACTGTTTTCTAGATCTTTATTTGGTAAATATTTACAACGTGTTGGTCGTTGTAATATTCTGCCTACCTGGTGTTCTATTGTTCGTGTAATATTACGCTCTAGAACTTGAAAATGTACCTTTTTTATTTGTTACATTAAATTGTGATTGGTTAGTCTTAATCAAGTGTCATACACACATTTTTTGTTGACTAGAAAGACAAACACGTCTTACAAATTGTATTTGGTATGTTTTAAATTTTACTCAACAACGTTGTAAGACGTGTTTACTGATCTATTAAAGTGTTTTTTCATGTTAATCGATCTATCTGCCCGTAGCTACTTTAGTTTTATGAACGGCATAGCATTTGAAACAGTAAACCTACATACAACTGATACAATTTGTTTTCGAACATTTCTAAATTTCGATGAATTTAATAAAATCATTTCAATTTAAATGCATTAAGGTATTACAATCAAATTGCTTGCCTGCCCGTCGGTTGTCAGAACAAATAGCTTCAAATATCAATTTCAACGCGAAAAGCGTCCATGAAAAAGACAAATACTAGAAAAAGTGTGATCATATCTACGGGATTTTTGTCCGATGATCGATCCGTCGCATTTAATTTTTACGGATCCTTTTAGACAGTCTATAAAGAAAAACATTGGAGAAATGTATCTGATCAAGTTTAGATTGAAATTGTACATACATGCCGCCTGTCTCTATAATGTGAGATTAAGTGTGCATATCTAGAAGCTTTTACGCATCTATATACATCTATATACATATATATACATTTGAATTTCAGTTATTAGATGTGCCCCACAACTTTAGTATACTCTAACCATATATTAGCATGTTGGAATGCGGACACATAATCTAATATACGTGTTAAAATGGCTATTTGTAAATACGCACATGACACTCCGCAACATAGATTTGAATCATAATTTTTGATTAATCTACGCATTTTTCTAAAATCATATTTCAATATTCTTGTATATATGCGAACACTCAATATTATTAGTTTTATGTATTTTAAACGCGAGGCGCACCTTAAAATTATACGTTAGCATTAACATTTTCATTGCGTCCACGTATGTTTCTAAGTGGGAATCAGATTCGTCACCGCATTTTTATGATTGTCTATTCATATTTGAACTCTTGCAGAGATTAAATAGATGCACCTTGAGACTTTCCGTTCATTTTTGTTTGCATTTTTAGAAGCTGTTTCATGTGAAATTACATTTGGTTCACTGATTAAAAATTCCTGTTGGCACAATTAATTATTCGCTCACACATTTAATAAATTGATCATGCAATACATTGCACGCCAACAAAAAACGTAGAAAATTGTATAGAAATAAAAATATACAGGTTATTTAATAGGCGTGCGAACCCAATGCTAAATACTATTACAATTGGTTTGAAGTTATGTAGGTAAATATGAACTATTCATGAGAAATTAGCTCATTCATACCTTTTAGTACCGACTACCGTTGATTTTGTTTATTTATTTCAAAGAATTTCGTTTTTAGACAGCAAGTGTATTCTTGTATTGCATATTGTCCAATGGCGTCTTTTCACATAATAATTATCGTCGTATTGAATAGAAACAATGAGTTCTACTTTAAAAAATATTCGACAAAAATCGGCCAGAATTTCTGCAGTGACGGTGTAAAAATATCTGTTCTATACGGAGTCTTTATTTTCCAGAAAATAAAGTTATGAAAATTGAACCGTGGAAAAGTTTACTTTTATGTGCAAACTCTTTTATAATAAGGTATGCTGCATGATAAAATATTAATATTTTAAATTTAGAAAAAGTAAAACATAATTATATTATTGTAGAACTAAACATATATTGTTCATATTAAGTAATGAATGGAACATTTATATATTAGTAATATTATCATATTCATTGTTGTTGTTAAAATTATTATTATTATTATTATTATTATTATTATTATTATCATTAATATCATCATATAGAATTATTGATAATTAGATATGGAATTAAATACACTTTTTGCAATCAAATTTACATAGTTTGTTGCGTTCCTTTTTTTCTTTTTTTAACATAGTTAACCCCAAACAAAGCAGGCCGCCACTGTAGACGTAAGGGGCTACTGAGAAAAAAGAAAATAGGAGAAGATAGGGGGCGGTCAACCTAGACTGGGATCCGCGTAGCGAGATGTCTGTTTACATTAGTTTTAAACTTCTGCATGTATGTTTTGTCGGGGAAACCGGAAGCAGGAAGGGAGTTCCGGAGGCCAGCAGTACGAGGAAAGAAGCTATTTGAGTAGAAGGCTCTCCGACATCTGTGGACCTCCACAGTGAATCAACGAGATTTAGTTGATTGTCGAGTTAGTCTAGTGAATTTTTGTCGAGGGGGCACCAGAGTAACCAATCTATCGGAGCATAATCCAATGAAGTATTTGTAAAACAAGCACAAGGATGCCACATTGCGGCGATGGGACAGAGGCTGGAGCTTGGTTGACAGTGAGGGACCTATTTGGTTGGCGATTCTTTTTTTACAGACGTAAGTAGGTTGCATGAACACGATTTTATAAAATTACTATAGAATAAATATGGTATATTTAAGAGTAGTTCAATCAACAAACAATTAAAGGTGTCGAGAGAAATACGTAGACATCTGAAAGATAAAGGATAAAGGTAACATTTTTGGGTTCTCATGAATAACAGCTTATTAGTACAAATAAAACACAGTTTGACTCAAGCTTAAGTTTTTTTTAGCATGATTTTTCGGTTATTTACTTATATAGAAACACCTTAGGTCAAATGTGTTAAAACATCTACATGTAGTATTACACCCCCACAGTATTTAGTATCACCCACACATATATATATATATATATATATATATATATATATATATATATATATATATATATAAAGCAGTAAGGCTACCAACACTTGTAAAATGTTTGTTTCAACATGTATGTATTAGTTTGTTATTTTATCATTTTATAATTTTATATAACGGGTGTTAAGCGGTGGTCCGCTTTCATCAGATATGTAAATATGTTTGAAAAAATGTCCTTCGATTTGAAAGAGTGTTGTTTCATTTGAGGAACTGTGTTATTGTTTGGCATTTTTGCGCATGTGTGGGTTTGCGTGTGTGTGTCTACGTGTTTTGATAATTTTATATATTTTATATATTTTATATTTCATTTTTATTCGTATCCTGCTTCTTTTAATCTAAGTTGTGTGTGTGTTTATGAAGTACGTATTATTTTGACCTTTTTTTCATCGGTCATCTCTATTTTTTGGGGTGCATAGGTTTTCTTATGAAATGTATTACTTTTTATTGCCAAGTCTCCGTGTGTGGTCAGCTTTGAATCTTGTACATAGGTGATCAACACCCCCCACATGCACGCACACACATATGCACGCACGCACACAGGCGTATGGTTAGATAGATTGATAAAGCGAGGTAGATATATGTTTATAGAAGGGTGGTTCGTATTGTGTGTAGTTTGAGTTATGATCTGTTCAATGTTGGATTAAATTTAAATATGAAGTGTGTTTTCTTATGTTAGTGAGTAGCTGTAATCTTGGCTTTGGAAAATGTGCATTATTAAAAATGTTCCTCCGTTCATGAGTGCACATGTTAGGAGACCAATAATTTACGGTGTTTTTTTTATTTTAATGTTGCTTTCATGTAAGTATACTCTATTATTAAATGTGTTGGTCGCACCTATATAAGATTAATTACATAGGTACATTCTAGCACATAGACAATGTTGTTGCAGGTGCAGTTAAAGTCTTTTTTATTGTGAATGTTTATGTTAAGTGTTTAAATGTGTATGAGTTCCCCTATATTATGTCACATACCCCACATCTTACCTTGTTTCATTTTGTTACCCGTTGTATTTTGTGTTGGTTCAGTTGGGCTGAGGTTAAAAATTGTTTGAGGTGTTCTGGTTGGCGTTTTCTTTTTCTTATTTTCGTAGTTTTTAATATGGTGTTTAGTTGATTTGGTTGAGTAGGGTACGGTTTCTTATTTCTGTGAATACTTCCGGATTGTAATGTTGGGTGTAGAGGTGTATACTAATATTTCTTTTTGTTCCGTTTTTTGGGAAATTCGTAATTGTTCTAATGGAATGTTTTCTGCTAGTTATATACCTTAGTGTATTATTTGTAGCGGGTATCCTCTTCTTAACGTTTTCCCGAGTTCCTCCAGTCGGACAATCCGGAAGTATTTTTAACTGACTATAGTACATATCCTGTGTGCACGGAGTAGGGTATATATTTAAGGCAGCTATTGAGGGAATGGCTTCTAAAATAGGAATATTGTTAAGTGTGTGTGGGTGTGTGGTAGGTGTCTTTGATTATGTCAGTGTTTTTAATTTTGATTAGTACATCCTAAAAGGGTAGTTCTGTTTGGCTGTGTTCAATGGTAAATTTAATCTTGAAGTTCAAGTTTTGTAGTATGCTGTGTAATTTATTGATGCCTCCTACGTGGGCTCTCGAACGATAACTAATCATACAGGTATCTTTTCCAATATTTCATAGAGGTAGGTTTGAATATTCTGTCAATATATATTTATTCTATCTATTCATACAAGATCTTCTCTTGTTAGGACAGTGTTAAAGTGGCATATGTTGGCGCCATTTTGGTTCGCATTACTGTACCTGGAACCTGGATGTTGTTTTGTTGTTAAATTCAACAGACTTATTGTTGAGAATAATGTCTATGCTTTCGAGGAGGAATTGTTTTGTGAATCTGTAGTTAAGTATTTGTGGGTGTTTGTCCATGCAGTGTGATATTACTTGTTTACCTAAGTCATGTGGTGTATTGGTATATAAGCTGCTAATGTTAAATGTAACTAATTTAGTCCCGGGATTTTCTATTTGTGGGCAGGAGCCTAGGAAGTGTATGCCGTCTATTATGAACCTCTTGACTTGATCGGTGAATTGTTGTAGTATTGTGTCAATAAGGTGACTGATTGTTCAGCATGATGGTCGTGGTGCTATGGGACTTAATGTAATGTCACTGGGACTCGGGGCACTAATATATATATATATATATATACACATATATATATTTGTATTGATATGTATTTATATATATATATATTTATATATTTGTATTGATATGTATTTATATATTTATATAGATATGTAGTTATATATATATTTATATATTTGTATTGATATGTATTTATATATATATTTATATATGTGTATTGATATGTATTTATATATATATATATATATTTATACATTTGTATTGATATGTATATATATATATGTGTATTGATATGTATATATATATATATATATATTTATATATTTGTATTGATATGTATATATATATATATATATATTTATATATTTGTATTGATATGTATATATATATATATATATGTTTATATATTTGTATTGATATGTATATATATATATATATATATTTGTATTGGTATGTATATATATATATATATATATATATATACATATATTTGTATTCATATGTATATGTATATGTGTATTGATATGTATATATATATATATATATGTGTGTGCATTGATATGTATATATATATATGTGTGTGAATTGATATGTATATATATATGTGTGTGTGTATTGATATGTATATATATATATGTGTGAATTGATGTATATATATATATATATATTGTGTGTGTATTGATATGTATATATATATGTGTGAATTGATATGTATATATATATATGTGTGTGTGTGTGTATTGATATGTATATATATATGTGTGTATTGATATGTATATATATATATGTGTGTATTGATATGTATATATATGTGTGTATTGATATGTATATATATATATCTGTGTATTGATATGTATATATATATGTGTATTGATATGTATATATATATGTGTATTGATATGTATATATATATGTATGTGTATTGATATGTATATATATATATGTATGTGTATTGATATATATATATATGTGTGTATTGATATGTATATATATGTGTGTGTATTGATATGTATATATATATATGTGTGGGTTGATGTGTATATATATATGTGTGTGTATTGATATGTATGTATATATGGGTGTGTGTGTATTGATATGTACATATATATATGTGTGTGTATTGATATGTATATATATATATATGTGTGTATTGATATGTATATATATATATATATGTGTGTATTGATATGTATATATATATATATATATATATATGTGTATTGATATGTATATATATATGTGTGTATTGATATGTATATATATATGTGTGTATGGATATGTATATATATATTTGGGTATTGATATGTATATATATATGTGTGTATTGATATGTATATATATATATGTGTGTATTGATATGTATATATATATATGTGTGTATTGCTATGTATATATATATATATATGTGTATTGATATGTATATATATATATGTGTGTGTATTGATATGTATATATATATGTGTGTATTGATATGTATATATATGTGTGTATTGATATGTATATATATATATTTGTATTGATATGTATATATATATATATTTGTATTGATATGTATATATATATATATATATATTTGTATTGATATGTATATATATATTTGTATTGATATGTATATATATATTTGTATTGATATGTATATATATATTTGTATTGATATGTATATATATATATTTGTATTGATATGTATATATATATATATATTTGTATTTATATGTATATATATATATATTTGTATTGATATGTATATGTATATATATTTGTATTGATATGTATATATATTTGTATTGATATGTATATATATATATTTGTATTGATATGTATATATATATATATATATATATATTTGTATGTATATGTATATATATATTTGTATTGATATGTATATATATATATATATATTTGTATTGATATGTATATATATATATTTGTATTGATATATATATATATATATTTGTATTGATATGTATATATATATATTTGTATTGATATGTATATATATATATATTTGTATTGATATGTATATATATATATATTTGTATTGATATGTATATATATATATTTGTATTGATA